>CM077158.1:235972875-236198374 GCA_039583875.1 Platanthera guangdongensis
GCTAGTTGAGTTCGCTTCAGGGGCTCTTGATTGTTTGGACTTGGTCTCGGTTTTGAGCCAAGTCTAGTTGCTCCTTTCTCACGCTGTATGCTTGCTATTTAAAAGTTCGTATGATTGATGTAGACTGGCTATCTATCCAGCTGCTTGACTAAGAAGGATTGTGCCTTAGTCGCGGGCTGTGGTTGTGCGGACTGTAGCTGTGTCCGCATGGTGCTGCAGACTGGTGTTGTATCCGCAGTGTTCGCAAGTGTGGCAGACTGGCTTATTCAGCCATCATGGTGAAACCTTGGCAGACTAGCTTTGTGTACGCAATTGTGCGGATATGTCTTGTGCTAGCTGTTAGTAGGGTGGTGAACCTATCGGTTAGGGTGGTGACCACACTTCTCTCTGCGCCTATAAATAGGAACCCCTATCACATCATAACTACAAACAAATGAATAGTAAGTTAACTCGGGTTATTTTCTATGGATAGGTTTTTTTATCCGCACGGTTTGGGAAATTAACAAGTTTTGTTGTTGCAGATTGTGCGGCTAGCGCTGAGAAGCTAGGAACTTGGTTCTAATTTACGTCAGGGATCAGTGCGGGTCCTGCGGATATAATCGACGGTTTAAAGTAGGTCATGACTTGCGACCAGGTCTTCTCATTGGCAATCTTTTCAGTTCAATAAGGATGTCCGCTTCTGGCGGTCTGTCTGTTCAGTTTGGTAGCAACTGATCGTGGATATCTGGCGGCTAGGCGACCTCGTAGTTAGACTGCTTGCAGATTGCAGACAGAATTCTTCAGCTTGGAATAACGGGGTGTCCACGCGGTTAGGTTGCGGTCTGACGACTTGACGACACCAGCGGGCTCCTCAGTTCAGTTCAGCAGAGTTAGCGATTTCTGGTTCTATCCGCCCAAATGGTTTTTGACTTATTTGTTTTTTGCTTCCATTGGATACATTGGCGAATCAAGTCTCGCCATGTATGCGTCGTATTGTAAAGAACTTTGATAGTACAAGATTTGCTTGCACTTCTATTTGCATCTTGTTTGTTTGACTTGGATTTGGTTGAGGGTTCCTGCGACCCACTTATCACACATTTTTATATTGCAAGCTTTAGTGATCCTTAGCTCAATATCTGATAGTTGGGAGACACTTGTGGTGTCATTTAGCAATTCTACTCCCGACCGAATTGTGACTGTGAGTCAAGTGACTAGCAGTCTGCTGAACGAAGAGACTGGAAGAAAGGCATTTGGCTCGTCCTCACAGTCGGATGCACTTGTTACAGAAAATTGGGGGAGAAGCAAAATCCAAAAGCCCGAAAAACATGGCGGATCTACAGGGAGATCAAAATCTGATTATAAGGGTCAGAAAAAAGGATTTTGAATGTTATTATTACCATAAGCCGGGGCATATCAAGAAACACTGCCGATGATGGATTAGAGATCAAGAGAAGGGGAAAGAAGGTGAGAAAGATGACAAGGCCAAGGTTATTACCAATACAGATGGGGATGTTGTCATTATGTGTGATTAAAGTTTGATTGGCCTCAAAAGTGACAACTCTAGTAGGCTTGTCGATTTTGGAGTGTCCTTACAATGTTACTCCAAAAAGAGATTTCTTCTCATCTTACACTCATGGTGATTTTGGCCATATTAGGATGGGGAATAATGACATCACCAATATTGTTGGCAAAGGTGATGTGTGCTTGGAGATTGATTATGGGTGCAAGCTTATGCTCAAGGATGTGAGGCATGTCCCATACATTCGCCTCAACTTGATCTCTACAAGGAAGATTGATGATGAGGGCTTCAACAACAATTTTGGACAAGGGCAGTGGAAGCTCATAAAGGGTTCCTTGGTGATTGCCAAAAGAAAGAAGGAAAGCACTCTCTATATCCTGCATTCAAGGTTGGGAAAAGGGCATGTAGCAATTTTGAAGGAAGTCTCTATCGAGCCATGACTCGTTGGAAGTCTAATCAATGATTGCTACAGGAACGCGTCACCGAGTTACATTAGGAATTGCTATTTTACCCCTCCCCATTTGTACCTTCACTTGAGCTAGTGGTTTAAAAAAATCTTTGCAGGGAAGGCCACCGCCCCTGGCGGAGCCGGCGGTGGTGTGATCAGACCCCACAGACAGGGTCACCAGACGTCTGCAGCCCCAGCGGGGATAGGCCGGAGGCAGTCCAACGGTGGCCCAGGCCTTGATCACGAAACTGGGTTTCACAGGCAGGGTGTAACACCTCCATCCATTAAATGACATATAATAGAAGGTCTGGCCGAGGCCCCACACTATATACCACAAACAGACGACAAGGTTACATGTTAATATCAAAGACTACAAAACGCATCCTAACTCAGAGTATTCTAGCAGAAGCATTAGGGGTTATGATTGAACTCAACTATCATGAATTTCAACTATATATAAATAACCACCTTTATATATATCCAAGGAATGTTTACAAAATACACAAAATGTTTGGCCTTAAGGCCTTACAATTAAACTTCACAGGTGTGGATTACAAACATCAGCATGCATGTCGGCCACACATGAAAACAATAAAACTATTCCATTCGGCCTTCGAGGTCCAGCATAACAGTGTGGGCTTCAGCCCGCTATTTCCCTCTCGGCTCTCCAACACCAGCATAGAGACAATCCACCTCGAGGGAGGCAAACAAGGCAACGGTCAGCATTCAGCTGACCAATTTATAACGACCCTACCCCTTTCTCGGGGCAATGGTATTCCTTCCCTGCAGGCATAGCATTTTCACAAGAAGATATATCACAAGAACTTGCACTCACACACAGTTCAACACATCACAAACGAATGCCTCAGCGGCCAAACGTTCTGTGCACTCAGGGCACATATTTGTTGTGCCGAAGTATCAGGCCCCACCACCATTTCCAATGACAAACTTGAGCATTGCACTATACGGCCTACAGCCGGAGTCTTTAGTCTTAATGGCATGTAGGCCTAAGACTCTCATTATGTGCTACAACGAATGCCCAATAACCCGGGCAACTCAAGTTGACAAACATAACGCGGAGACAGGTCAGCCCTACCTGTTGCTCAAATTGCCATAAGTGATGCGGGTCGGCTTCTCCCTTATCCGTTCGGCACGAAGCCTTTTTAAGAGCTCATAGCTCACAATAGCCACACTGTCCCCTAAGGACTGGCTTTACAATCAAAAAGGGGGTTAATGCCAGCATTCATCACAATCGCTTGGCGGGATCCACAGAACTCTCTTTCTGCGCCCAAACTCAACCCAAACCCTTCAGTAACCTGCAGTGCCAGAAAACGGTCTTTCACATCACAAATAGCTCTCTGTGAGCTATCGCCGTCGGTGACACCCACTGTCGCTCAGCGTTATCAACTATTACCAAAACAGTGATTTCACCCGGGTATTTTCCTGGAGATCCTCTCCAGTACTTCATATTGCTTTCATTCGCAGGCATAACCCACAAACTCCGTAAAATACTCGTTTATACACAGAGTTTCTCCAGTTCGCGTTCGTAAAAGAAAACATCACCAATCCAGACCAACCTATCAAGATGGGCTTCACACGGCATGCCTATTCAATACTATATATTTCTGGATCTATATACAAACTGACTTGGGGATACGAGTATCGACCCAACGGAATCCACTTAACAATTCCACCTTTTGGTGGAAGATTCCATACACATGGAAAATTAGGACTTCACTTGTCTAAGAAGGAAGATCGTTACCCTTGAAGATATGTTTGGAGCCATGACCGTGATCTATAATCTGGATGGAATTGATTGCCACAACTTCCACGCCACGGATCTAGCATCGACTCGTGATTCCAATCACAAGCAAATCTTGGATCAACCCTCACACAAGCTCCTGGATGTTCCTCCTCTTCCATATCTAGAAGTATAGCAGAGAAAGGATATGAGAAGATGAGAATAAAATCTCAAGTCTATTCTTATACAAAAGATACCTCCGCGCGGTAACTACTACCGTCGTGCGGTAACATAGGTTGTAATCGCTTTAACCAGTCGGCACCGCTATTAGAGCTAGCTCCCCGGGATAACATTTTAGCGCTTAGCGATAACCCTTTTGACTTTCGTCGATCGGTTAACGCAGCGCTGTAACTCCTACCGCCTGGCGTTAGCGCTCTTGATGATTTTTCGACATCGTTGAGTGGTCTAAAGCGTTGAGTGGTCGAAAGCGTTGAGTGGTAAAAAGGGTTGAGTGGCTACCGTGGTGTGCTAGCTTCGCAGTACCCAACCCGAGCGCTAGGTCTTTTAAATCACTAGGCTACCGCCTGCGATAAGATTATTGCCGCGTGGTATCCTACAATGACCACTACTCATTTTGGGGTGTTACAATCCTCCCCTCCTTACAGAAATTTCGACCCGAAATTTACAGACAGTTATAAGAAAGACAGGGACTTAAAAGTTACAACAACTTATTATTCAAACCAGTAATATTATAACAATTTGTACAAACAACTCGCGATATTCATCACGCCTGGTCTGTTCACGCTTCCATATTAGCTCTTCACGGTCACAATTATCCCACCGGACTTTGACCATCCTGATTGTCTTGTTCCGCAGCTTTTTAACTGCCTTATCCTCGATCCAAATGGTCCTAAACTTCGTCGTTAGATCGGATTCGACCGGTACGCAATCATTCACAATCATGTGAGCTGGATCCTTCATGGCTTTTCGAAGCACTGATATATGAAACACATCATGCAACCCACTCAATTCTGCCAAAAGAGCTAGCCGATAGGAAGCTTCTCCAACTCGTTCCACCACTTCAAATGGGTCAAGATACCTCGGACTCAGCTTTTTCAAGCATCGAATCCTAGATATGCCTTTGAATGGCTTAATCTTTAAATATATCCAATCGCCTACCGCAAACTCCACATGACGGTGTTTGGCGTTGTAATACTTTGCCTGCCGGTCTTGGGCTATCAATAGCCTCGTCAAATTAGCTTCTTCGACTTCCTTACTCTTATACAACTTAGACTCGCCTATTTCCGCCCAAGCTAATGGTGTATGACACTTCCTACCATACAAACCTTCAAAGGCGCCATCTTTAAACTAGATTGATAACTATTATTGTAGGCGAACTCTACCATATAGAGATGATCTTCCCATCTCTTCCCGAAATCCAAGGCGCACAATCAGAGCATATCTTCCATCATTCTGTTGGTCCTTTCAGTTTGTCCATCCGTTTGTGGATGAAAGGCCGTACTGAATGTTAACTTTGTCAACAACAATTGATAACTTAACCTCCAATCATTCGAAGTGAAGCTCCCATCACGATGAACGATGCTACGAGGTACACCGTGCAATTGTATGATTTGCTCGACGTAAGGTTTAGTCAATATTTCCACTGAGTCGTCCCACTTGTTTGGAATGAAGTTAGCCACCTTAATCAACCGGTTCACGATCACCCAAACAAAATCATTCCTGCGTTGTGATCTTGGAAAACCGTGCATGAAATCTATCGAAAGGTCATCAAACTTCCATTCCAAAATAGGTAGCGACTTCAGGAAACCTCCAGGCTTCTGGCATTCCGCTTTCACTAAGGCACAAGTCTGACATTTAGCCACATAAAGTGCTATGTCTTTCTTCATGCCTGGCCACCAGAACTGTCTTTATACATTTTTGTGCTCCCTGAGTGAATTGAATACTTCGTAAAATGAGCTTCATACATCAATTCATCTCTTAACTTACCCATACTTGGGATGCACAAACGACCATCTTTTCGTAAAAGGTCGTCATCCTAGGAGAATTGGCCATTTACTTCATCCACTGCATAGCGTTGCAAACTTTCATCGAGTTCTATTGCTCGCCGAACCCTATCCTCAAGGTCATATTGTACCTCTGTTCAGGTCAAGCACGCATTTCATGTGGAATTCTTGTCAACATAAGAAATTTCTAACGCTTCCAACTCTTTGATCAGACACTCATCATGCATCTACAACCAAGTTGTCTTTGCAAGAGTCCTACGACTCAAGGCATCTGCGATGACGTTTCCCTTCCCTGGAGTATAATAAATCTGGAAGGTGTATTCTCCGAGGAACTCCCTTCACCTACGTTGTCTCATGTTGAGATCCTTCTGATCCAACAAGTACATTAGGCTCTTATGATCCGTGAATATATATCCACCTTCACGCCATATAAATCACGCCGTCATAGTTTAAGTGTGAAAATCACCGCCGCCAACTCCAAGTCGTGGACGAGATAGTTCTGCTCATGCACTTTCAACTAGCGTGAGCCATAAGCAATCACTTTTCCAAACTGAAGAATAACGCAGTCTAAGACGCTCCCTGATGCATCCCTATAAATTTTAAAGCCGTCCACACCACATGGCGATGTCAAGATTGGCGCTGTGGTCAAGCGACTCTTCAGCTCTTCAAACGTTCGAGTGCACTCTGGAATCCAAATGAACTTTTGATCCTTCCTCGTTATTGTGGTAAGAAGCAAAGCAATCCGTGAGAAGTTTTCTACGAAACGTCTGTAGTAGCCCGCCAGTCCAAGGAAACTCCTGACTTTGGCCACAGAAGACAACACTGGTCACTCCCGAATGGCTTTTATCTTTGACGGATCCACCGTAATGCAGTCTCCACTCACCACATGTCCAAGAAAAGCCACTAACGACAGTCAAAACTCACACTTTGAGAACTTGACATAGATCTTGTTTCTCCTCAGGGTGTGCAACACCATCTGTAAATGGTTCGCATGTTCTTCTTCCGACTGAGAGTACATTAGAATGTCATCGATGAAAATGATTACAAACAAATCCAAGTAATCTAAAAATATTCGATGCACTATGCCCATGAACACTGATGGCGCATTTGTTAGCCCAAACGGCATTATCGTGAACTCGTAGTGACTGTGGCATGTCCAAACGCTGTCTTGGGAATGTAACCTTCCCGAATCCTCAACTGGTAGTAACCTGACTTTAAGTCCAGTGTCATATATACGGTTGATCCCACTAACTGATCAAACAAG
Source organism: Platanthera guangdongensis (assembly GCA_039583875.1). NCBI lineage: Eukaryota > Viridiplantae > Streptophyta > Magnoliopsida > Asparagales > Orchidaceae > Platanthera > Platanthera guangdongensis. The sequence continues at coordinate 235,979,851 of CM077158.1, forward strand.
TCATCAATGCGAGGTATTGGATACTTATTCTTCTTCGTCAGCTCATTCAACTCGCGATAGTCGATGCACAACCACAAGCTACCGTCCTTCTTTGTCATTGAGAGAACAGGCGGGCTCCAAGGTGACATACTTGGGCATATATACCCCTGTTCCAGCAACTCTTGTAGTTGCACTTTTAGTTCCGTCATTTACTTTGGCGCTACTCAATAGGGCCAACGGGATACAGGTTTCATACCTGGCACCACCGCAATAGTGTCGTTGGTCTCCTGAGGGGGCATCACCCATGGAGTTCATTAGGAAACACATTTATATAAACTAACATAATAGGATTGACACTCAACCGGGCTAAGCCCTAAAGGACGCTATAGGCAGGAAGAATTACTTCGTGCATAGCCAAACAAGTGATGACTTGGAGAGCAGACATCCATATCTTGCTCGATCCTCAAAGTCAAGTGAACTTAGTCCCTCATTCGGTGATCTTTCCCAGTGTGACTTCTGTGAAGTTGTGATCTATACCATTACGCTGCTCCAAAAGCTAGACCATACCTATGATCACATCAAACACAACGATTGTCAGCACAGACGCTCCTACATCCTGATATGACCTCATAACGGCATCTTACCATATCATTTTGACTCTTTTCATTACGGCCATGTCATTCCACTCATATCCACGGTACCAAAATAAGCACAGAAGGCATATATTAAGCCATAAGCAAACGACTTCTTGATTATTCATCAAACCATGTTTATATATGGACAAAGGTATTATTGTATACACCATTCCTTACTAGGAACAATACGGTACATAATTGCAATTATTTATGTACATACATCAACATTCCCTTCTTATTTGGTGTTGTATAAGGGACACTTCGGCATTCTCGAGCTTTATGTCCTTTGCCACACGAGTAACAAATGTGCTGAGTTCGCCCTGCAACTGCTCCAACCTTAGCTTTGGTTGTCCTTGGCGCATCACCACGACATTCTCAGACACGATGTCCTACCTTACCACACGAAAATCAAACATATGGACCACACCTTTTCTTTGTTCCCATGATTGTGGAAGAGGTCGATTCCAATAAATGTAATTTCTTCTTCCACTTGCAAGAGTTTGATTTTAACATATTTGCACAGATCAGCACATTGAACTCGTGCCTCGCCCTAAACTTATTCAAGTCCATTTCCAACGACCTAGAAGTCATTACCAAGGCATCAAATCCAAGTAACTTTGGACCCACCAATAGACATCGTAATTCCTCATGCAGACCATCATAAAATCTGTTGGTCTTAGTCTCCTTGGTTTCAAACACAAACTCTGCATATTGTCTTAGTGCAACAAATGCATGAAAGTATTCCTCGTCTATGTACAGTCCTTGACTCAGACACATATTCAACGGCAGAGCCAATGCTCTTCCCCTTGCCATCTTCTCAAGTACACCAACCCAGAATTTAATTCACCACCTGAACAGAGGGTTGTTCATGCCTCTCATGTTGGGCCTTGATCATTACAAAGACCACATCAGCAATCAACTGGATCGTATCTATCGAAGTAGGAGGTGTTGGCACCTCAGGTGTCGTATTAATCCCAATCAAATGATGAGGTTCTTGTTGCCCCGCATTCACTCTAGTCGCCTACAATCGTAAAACACACAATTAAGCAACTAAAATATTGCAAAAGAACAATTTTGGACAAGGGTGATGAGTGCGATTATGATAGGCTTTTTACTATCATAATTGTAATCATGTCCACTATTTTCTGCCTCCTTGTGTAGTAATTTCGCAAGATTAGTTGAGAAATTATCTTATCATGAATAGGAGAGCACAGTTAGGATTTTTGGTTACTCCTTGTATTAAGCTATATATTTATCCTTTCATTTTTCTAATGCAGGTAGTGCCAACCAATAGAACTAAAGGTCTTGGAGCAAACAGAGGAGTTCACGGAGTCAACATGAATGATGACAAGACAAAAATTTGGCGCACACGGGTGGACACACGGCCATGTTAACACCCGTGTCCTATGTACCCTGGTGCTGAAGAAATTGGCCGCAGGAGACAGAGACTCACAAGGGTAGGAACACGCCCGTGTGCCTACCCGTGTCACATTCACGACTGCTGATCAACCCGTGTCTGAAGAACATGAAGAACAACATGGCCGTGGCAAGACCCGTGTCATCTGACACGGCCCACTACCACACACGCCTATTCATGTGGAACCTCCTAGGAACGATTAACACGGCCTGACACACAGCCGTGTTTGAACCCGTGTCCGACCTGTTTGTAAAGGGACTATATAATTCCTGTAGAAAAATTAGAGAAGAACTTTTGGATCATTTTGGAATTGGAGAACTTCTGGAGCACGAAGTGGAGCATCTAAGAGAAGGAGGATTTGAAGGGTATTTTGTATGCATTTAATTTTTCATTAATCCCTTTTAATCTTTCCTTTCTCTTGGTGATTCAACTTTGTTTATTTTTTAATTTGCATGAACTTATATCTGAACGATTTAGTAATCATGTATCGCTTTGTTTACATCAAATTCGTGGTATTTTATTCGTATTTAAGCTTACAAACAAAGGGTTTCATTTCCATTATGGATTACTTCTTTGTTTTACATAATTTGCAAATCTATAGATTGAGAAATTTGTTGCTTGTGATGATATTTGTATGTCCATATTGTGGTGTTAACTCTATTTATGAATCAAACTCCATGATCGAGAGATATGTTGTTTGGAAAATTGGAATATGAGTAAATGGATTCATGATATTTTAGAGATAAGGTTTCATGAATTTATGTAGTAATTAAAGTGCTTTACTTAATGCGAACTTGAGTGTTGTAAATTGTTCAAGAGAAAATTTACTAACTTAGGTTTAGGATTGGAATTGCTCGAGAGAGAATTTGATGAACATTAACCTTTACATTACAACGAATTTGATAGTCTTATTTTGTTCATGATTACTTAGAGTTGAGTTAATAAATGATGTTTGTTCATGTAAAAACTCATAAGCTTCTTGTTTTTTCTTTTACCATATTTACTTCTCCAATATTGAATTATCCAAATAGTTATAGTTAGGTAAATCTAGTTTAGATATCAATTTTACTTATAGGTATGGTAATAGAGTGAGGGTGAGTATGAGTACTTGAAATGGCCCTGTGGAATATGACACGAGATGTAGATTTCTCATGTACTATGATTGATAGGTGCACTTGCCTGAAAGTTAATTCAATCAAGCTTATGCCCATCTATATAGTTATACTAGAATGTAGAATGAAATCGCATTGAGTTATTACTTGTTAGGAAAGAAAATCATCAAGTTTTTGGCACCGTTGCCGGGGATTCGATTTCATTATTTTGAAAGCCTGAACTTTATTAATCTACCAATTTTTGTTTATTAATGTATAATTGTAAATTAGTTATGGAATAATTATATCACTTAATTTCTATTTTGTAGTCTGTTAGTCTATGACCAGGGGTAGAAATTCTGGGCTAGCACCATTTCATCCTGACCCAGAACAACTTATCCATAACACCAACCAAAGGGACGTGGGAGTTAATACCACAGATATTTCAAACGAACTAGTAGAAGAAGAAACAGTTAACCAAGGAGAGAATCATCCGAAAAATTTGGATACCATGGCCAACCATAATGAGCAAACTATGTCTGACTTTGTTAGACCTAATCTCCAAGGAACTGGGTCAAGCATAGTTAGACCGCCAATAGTCACTAATAATTTTGAATTGAAGCCTAGTGTTATACAGATGGTTCAACAGTATGTCCAGTATGATGGCCTGCAAGATGAAGATCTCAATACACACTTGGCCGGATTTTTGGAGATATGTTATACATTTAAGATCAATGGTGTTTCCAATGATGCCATTCGATTGAGATTATTTCCATTCTCTCTAAGGCATAAGGCGAAGCAGTGGTTGAACTCACTACCTAGAGGGTCGATCACTACTTCGGACATGATGGTTGAGAAGTTTTTGATGAAGTATTTCCCACATGCAAAGACTGCGAAGTTAAGGAATGATATCTCTACGTTCATGCAATGGAATCTGAATCGTTGTACGACCCATGGGAACGATTCAAGGACCTTTTGAGGAGATGTCCCCACCATGCTCTACCTTCATGGCTTCAGATTCAGACCTTCTACAATGGTCTAAATCCGGCCACTAAACAGATGATCGATGCAGCTAGTGGAGGCACCTTGAACAACAAGACACCTGAAGCGGCTCAGCAGTTAATAGAAGACATGGCGATGAACAACTATCAATGGACTACCGTAAGACAAAAGCCTAGCAAGCCCGCAGGAATTTATGAAGTGGATGCTGTCACCGCCTTAGCCATTCAAGTAGAGAGGCTTCACCAAAAGATGGACAACCTTGCCTTAACATCACCCTCCATTGCACCTCAACAATGGGACCCTTCATATAGTGGAATGCCTAGTTGTGAACCTTCAGTACAAGAGCATGTTGATTATATGGGTAACAATATGAGACCTCCTTTCAATCAAGCGAACAACCCATATAGTGCTACATACAATCCTGGATGGAGGAACCACCCCAATTTCTCTTGGGGAGGACAAGGCAATTAAGGGAAGCAACCCATGTTTGGACAACAACAACAACTAGAACCAAGGAAGCCTACATTGGAAGATGTGCTCACCAAGTTCATGCAAACTACCGATGTAGCCTTCGGGAATCAAGAGGGCTCGATTCAGAAACTGGAGAATCAGATTGGATAACTTGTAAGGATGGTTTCTGAAAGACAACAAGGGACACTTCCAGGAAATACTGAGACAAATCCTAGGGAGCATGCAAAATCCATTCAATTGAGGAGCGGAAAGGAGTTACAAGACCCAAGGATAACGAAGGAAGCGCCCCAAGTGGAGTCTAGCGGCAAAGGACCAAGCGAGATGAACGTACAACCGATGGAGTACCAACCAGCAATACCATACCCAGCAAATCTTAGCATGGAGCGCATGAATGTGCAGTATGGTAAATTTCTATCTATGTTTAAACAATTACATGTCAATTTACTTTTTTCTGAAATTATTCAAATGCCTAAGTTTGTGAAATTTCTTATGGATTTAATTTCTAATAAAAGGAAAATAGAAGAATTATCTTTAGTCATACTTAGTGAAGAATGTTCTGCTATTTTGCAAAATAAATTACCACAAAACATTAAGGATCCCGGTTCATTTTCAATTTCATGTTTAATCGGAGATTTGCAAGTAAATAAAGCTTTAGCGGATTTAGGAGCAAGTATAAATTTAATGCCTTATAAACTATATTTGAAACTAGGTCTAGGAGAACTTAGCCCAACTAGAATGAGTATTCAACTAGCAGATCGATCGGTTAAGTATCCTAGAGGAATAGTGGAAGATGTATTGGTTAAGGTAGATAAGTTTAGATTTCCTGCTGATTTTGTTATTCTAGATATGGATGAAAATATTGAAGTACCACTTATATTAGGTCGTCCATTTTTAGCCACGTCTATAGCGCTTATTGATGTTTTTGATGGTAAATTAGTTCTGCGAGTAGGAGAAGACGAAATTACTTTTCAAATTGGCAATACTATGAAACAATCTTTAGATAATGATGATTATTGCTATTTTTCTCATGGTATTGATAATGTTATACCTTCTATAAATTCTACTTTTTATTGTAAAGATCCTTTAGAAATTTGTATTACAAACTGCTATCTAGAAGAAGAAAAAAATGATGACATAGTTGAACATTTATTTTTTCTAGATAATAGTGTTGCGATGAATAGAAAAACTGAATATAGTTTAATAACTGAAGGAGATCATGGAGCTCTTAAGAATAATACTAAGAATCCACCAATAGTAGAACTTAAAAAATTATCGGATCATCTTGAGTATGCATTTTTAGGAACTAATTCTTCTTATCCAGTTATTATTTCCTCTAATCTGTCTAATATTGAAAAAGATAAATTAATAACTCTATTGAAGAAATATAAAGGTGCAATAGCATGGCAAATATCTGATATAAAGGGTATTAATCCCAGTTTTTGCACTCACAAAATCCTTTTGGAAGAAAACTATAAATCTTCTATTCAACCGCAACGTAGGCTAAACCCGAATATGAAAGAGGTAGTCAAGGCGAAGATTGTTAAGTTGTTAGATGCTGGTATTATATACCCTATTTCGGATAGTTCATGGGTCAGTCCTGTCCAAGTCGTTCCTAATAAGGGTGGTCTAACAGTGGTAGCTAACGATAAGAATGAGTTAATTCCTACGTGAACGGTAACGGGTTGGCGTGTCTGTATTGACTATAGGAAATTAAACGATGTCACTAGGAAAGACCATTTCCCTCTGCCTTTCATTGACCAAATATTAGAACGTTTGTCAGGACATGCCTATTATTGTTTTCTAGATAGACTTTCTAGATACTTCCAAATTCCTATAGCACCAGAAGACCAGGAGAAAACAACATTTACTTGCCCATTCGGTACATTTGCCTATAGACGTATGCCTTTCGGGTTATGTAATGCACCCGCCACTTTTCAAAGGTGCATGCTAGCGATCTTTAATGAATATGTTGAGGATATCATGGAAGTATTTATGGATGATTTTTCTGTTTTTGGCGACTCGTTTAATCTATGTTTGGAGAATTTAGAGAAAGTTCTTAGGAGGTGTGAGGAGTCTAACCTAGCGCTTAGTTGGGAGAAGTGTAATTTCATGGTCAGGGAAGGGTTAGTGCTTGGCCATAAAATATCAAGCCAAGGAATCCAAGTAGATAAAGCAAAAATTGATACCATTGAAAAGTTACCACCGCCAACCTCCGTCAAGGCAGTGAGAAGTTTCTTAGGACATGCGAGATTCTACCACCGGTTTATTAAAGACTTCTCTAAAATAGCTAAACCACTTACAAGGCTGTTAGAAAAAGACACACCTTTCATTTTTGAACAAGAGTGTCTACATGCCTTTGAGTTTTTAAAAGAGAAATTAATTAATTCTCCTATTATGATCGCGTCTGATTTTAATCAACCATTTGAGATCATGTGTGACGCTAGTAGTTTTGCGGTAGGGGCTGTTTTAGGACAACGCCGAAACAAACACTTTCAACCTATTTATTATGCTAACAAAACCCTTAATAATGCGCAGGAGAATTATACAACTACATAAAAAGAACTCCTAGCAGTGGTATTTGCCTTCGATAAATTTAGATCTTATTTAACATTATCTAAAGTGGTAGTATATACTGATCACTCTGCCCTAAGATATTTATTAGACAAGGCGGAATCCAAGCCTCGTTTAATCCATTGGGTTCTCTTATTACAAGAATTTGATTTAGAAATTAGGGATAAACGAGGAGCAGAAAATTTAGCGGCGGACCATCTTTCACGCTTAGAAAATCCACTACGATCAATGTTACATGAATCTGAAATTTCTGATACATTTCCTGAAGAATCACTATTTGTCATATCTACAAATATACATCTTGATTATCCATGGTTTGCGGATTATGCAAACTATCTTGTAGCTAAGGTTCTTCCAAAAGAATTTTCATATCAGCAGAAAAAGAAGTTTTTCTCTGATTTGAAATATTACTTTTAGGAGGACCCCTTTCTTTTTCGGATATGTGCAGATTCTGTTATACGAAGGTGTGTATCAACGGAGTAAGGTTGGAAAATTTTGGAGCAGTGTCATTAAGGTCCTGCCGGCAATCACTATGGAGCAAATCGCTCGGCAAAAAAGGTTCTTGACTCTGGTTTTTATTGGCCCCTTCTATTCAGGGATGCCCAAAGGTATGTGCTTTCATGTGATTCTTGTCAGAAAGCAGGTAATATTTCTAAATTACTTGAAATGCCACAAAAATATATTGTTGAATGTGAAGTATTCGATGTATGGGGGATTGATTTTATGGGACCATTTCCAGTTTCTTTTGGGAATAAATATATTTTAGTAGCTGTGGATTATGTATCGAAGTGGGTTGAAGCACAAGCTTTGCCTACTAAAGATAGTAGGGTAGTAATCCGATTTTTAAAATCCTTATTTGCACGATTTGGCACACCACGTGCACTTATTAGCGATAGGGGTTCACATTTCTGTAATTCATAGTTAGATAAAGTATTGGAAAAGTATGGAGTTACACATAGGATAGCCACTCCTTATCATCCGCAATCTAGTGGTCAAGTTGAAGTTTCCAATAGAGAGCTTAAAAGGATCCTAGAAAAATCTATAGAAGGGAATAGGAAGCAGTAGTCTAGAAAACTTAACGATTGTTTGTGGGCATAAAAGACCGCCTTAAAAACACCTATAGGGACTACCCCCTTTAGATTAGTCTATGATAAATCCTGTGTTGGGTACATTGAAAAATGTGTACCAGATTTTAGAAAGCCTCACCTTACTCAATGATATGCATCAAGGTGTATTTGATGTTATTTTGAGTTTATATGTGCAGGTTAATAAAATACAAGAATGCAGGAAAAAGTTTCTAAGTCCATGTGTCGACACCAGAAAAGCTGTGTCGACACTTATGAAGGCTTGTGTCGACACTGGAGAAAAGCTGTGTCGACACCTGGAGTCAATTGTGTCGACACTTGGAAAGGATGTGTCGACACTAGAATAAACTGTGTCGACACACAGAGGTAGAGTCGACACACAGAAAAGCTTAGTCGACATCAACTGTGTCGACACACAGAAGACTTAGTCGACATCAACTGTGTCGACACACAGAGGCAGTGTCGACACACAGAAGACTTTGTCGACATCAACTGTGTCGACACACAGGACTTGTGTCGACACATAGCAGAGTTTCAACAAAGTTGATTTCTTGTGAAGATAAGAAGTGACTGTGTCGACACACAGAACTAGTGTCGACACATTCTACAGAAGCTGTGTCGAGAAGCAGTGTCAACACCAAGGGAGCTGTGTCGAGAAGCAGTGTCAACACCAAGGGAGCTGTGTCGACGCCATCAAGGCTTGTGTCGACACTTAGTCTACTTGTGTCGACATAAGATGAAGTTCAGTCTCGACACTTTGCTGACAGAGACAGAGTTTCAAGAAGTGATTGGGAGACTTGACAGCTGCCATAACCAACCGGTCTACTGCAACTGTCAATGCTGTTAGAAGTTTGTTAGAAACCGGATCAGCCGGTTACCATGGAGGAAGTCTATATAAAGACATTCTCTATCAACAGAAAAGGTGACATACAGATATACAGATACATACACTTAAAAAACAGAAGTAGATTTTCAACAGAAGATCTAAGAAGACATTCTCAAGTGGTGATCTACTCAGAGTTTGTCAAGAGAATTAAAAGAAGAATTCATAAGAATATTCAGAAGAATCTTCAGAAGAATTGGGAGAGAGAGAGCTCCATCTATTCAAGTGAAGAAAGAGACTTACATCAACAAGTCTCTCAAGTGCATATTCTAAACCAGTCTGCCAAGAAGGATTCAGATTGATTTCTGAATTTCAAGAAAGAAGCTGATTGAAGATCGACTTCAAAGGAGATCAACCCTACTGTGTTCATATTCAAGAAGCTTTGAAGAAAGCTAAGACAGGTTGATCTCTATCATCATATTCATTCAAGAACTGATCAAGAAGTCATCCATCCTTTCTCTCTCAACCAGGGTGGTGGTAGATTTAAAATTAACATCTACTTTCTGTAGGACCTTTTTAAGATCTGAGTTGTAAGCCTGATTTATAAAGGCTGAGTTGTAGGAGATTAAGTTCTCTGAGTGGTAGGCCTTGTTGTAGGCTGAGGTAGGGATGTGAGCCTGAGTTGTAGGAGATTTTGATCTTTGAGTTATAGGCCTTGTTGAAGGCTGAGGTAGGGCAGATTGCCTGAGCTGTAGGAGTGTGGACTCACTCTGAGTTGTATGAGCCTTGTTTGGGTTCTGAGCTGTAAGATCTGAGGATCTGAGGAGAAGGAATGAAGTTAGGCTGAATCTAGCACACTACTAGATAGGCGAAGGGGGAAAGTGGATGTACCCAGACCTTGGGGAACCACTATAAATCAGTGTGCAATCTGTGACTGTGTGTGGTATTATTATTGTTGTGCTGTGATAGCTGTCGAATTATCTATTTTTGTTAATTAACTGCATTAAAGTTCTGCTTTAAAAGAAAAAGGAATTGCACCTATTCACCCCCCCCTCTAGGTGTTTAGGAACCAATTCTTTCAAGTGGTATCAGAGGGAGGTTACTCAAAAAAGACTTAACAGTCAGAGTAAGATCTGTAAGGCAGAATTAAGTTAAAGAAGATGGGTTTAGGAGAAAACCATAAAGAGCTTTGTTCAATGAAGTTGCCTATCTGCAGGAAGGATATCTTTGGAATTTGGAAGGAAAGGGTCAGACTATTTATGGAGGCATCTGATCCCAGAATTTATATAACAGTTCAGGAAGGACCATATGTTCCAATGAAGGTTTCTGTTCTTGATGCTAATCAAAGGACTTCTAAGGATTTTTCAGAAATGACTAAGGATGAGATCATCTTGGCTACAATGGATAAAAGAGCACATAATATAATAGTGAGTGTCATAGATGACTCAACTTTCCAGAATCTGATTCACTGCAAAACGTCCAAGGAGATGTGGGACACATTAGTTGTCTACATGGAGGGTTCTGAAGAGGTTAGGCAAGATAGAAAGTCTATGCTTAATCAAGAGTATGAGAGTTTCAGACAAGACAAGTCTGATAGTATAACTGAATGTTATAAGAAGTTTTACAGAATTGTAAATAAACTAATGTCCTATGGAAGAATCTTCAGTACTTATGAGCTGAATGACAAATTCCTTAGGTCATTGACTAAGGATTGGGATACAAAGATCTGTGCCATAAGGGAAGTGGCCAGATTTGCAGAAATTTCACCTCCAACACTATTTGGCAAACTGTTGTCTTATGAAATGCAGCTGATGGCCAGAAAGGAGGAAGAGAAGAATACAAATGTTGACTTTAGAGAAAAGTCAGTGGCCTTCAAGGTAGATGCTACAAGGAAGAATAAGAGGATGTCTCCATCTTCTCCTAAGAAAGATGCAGAAGTGATCTCAGAAAATTCTGATAATCACAGTTCAGACAGCAGTAGTTCAGATGAAGACTTTGCTGCTTTTACAAGGCAGTTTCAGAGATTCATAAAGAAGAAGTAGTGGAAATCTAAGCCATCCTCATCTCAGTCCAAGGATGACTATTATCAAAAGAGGAAATCATCCAGGAAGGATAGAAGTGGGACAAAGCCTACCAAGTCATCTACATCAAAGATCATTTGCTATTGCTGCAACAGACCTGGACATGTTGTGGCTGACTGTCCAGACAAAAGGAAGGAGTCTACTGATAAAAAGAAGTCTCGGTACAAGAGCAAGAAGGAGAAACCCTTGGTAGCTAAGAAAGAGAAAAGTTGGGCAGATCAATCAACTTCAGAGTCTGAATCTGAGGCTGAGGCCTATATTGGTTTGTTTGCAACAGTAGAATAGGATGAGTTCCTGCAATTACTGGACTCTATCTATGAGCAAGAAGACCATCAGTGCAAAGGACTGCTGGCTATGTCTGAAGAAGACCAGTGTCAGGATCAACCTGGCCCCAGTAAGGTAAAAAGTTTATTTGTAGATTCTGATTACTTCACTGGGTTAGAATCAGATGCATCTTCATCAAGAGATGTGGATGGGTCTGAATCTGAAGGAGATATTCATCAGCTTATAGATGAATATAGGGATTTATTGCAGGCACTCAAGAGAAGCAAAAACCTAGCCAAAAATCAGGCTAAGGAAATTGCAGCTCTTAAGTTTGTTGCATCTGATTCAGATAAGATGCTGGATCAGAAGATGAATGAGATTGCCAGACTGAAAAACATAATTGTTATTCAGATGGGTACATTCACATTCAAAAATGATCAGATCAAAAGTCTGGAAGACAGAATTCAGAAAGAGAAGGAGATAGTGGCTAGTTTCTCTAAGCCAAAATCTGTCCTACCCTTAATTGATGACTTTATGTCTCAAAAGGGTAAGGCAGGATTAGGCTTTAAGGGAATTGCATGGGCTGCACAGTCCAATAATAAAGTCAAAGCCCCAGCACAAAACAAAAGATCTGCTACAAACAATACAACTAAGATTGTACCTAAAAAGAGGTATAATAAGTTTGAGTGCTGGTGCTGTGGCAAGATAGGCCATTATGCCTTAGACTGTTGGCACAATACCAGTGTCAGGAAGGATAGCAGTCTACCTGATAGAAGAGCTGCAGGCAGATTTGTCAAGTTTCAGGCTAACTTGAACCAAGGACCCAAAAGTTATTTGGGTTCTAAGGTTAAGTAATCTTTGCTGCAGGTGAGTCCAAGTTGTCATGCCCCTATATGGTACTTGGACAGTGGATGTTCCAGGCACATGATTGGAATAAGAGGATTGCTGAAGGACTACTCACCAATACTGAATGGGCCTAAAGTAATTTTTGGTGGTTCTGAAAAAGGAGTCATCAAAAGGTTTGGTAACATCTCTAACAACTCAATCAATATCACTCAAGTGGCTTATGTGAAGGGTTTGAAACACAACCTAATAAGCATTAGCCAGCTGAGTGATCTTGGATATGACATTTCATTTATTAAGAATGGGTGTCATATCAAGAGGTCTAGTGATCAAAAAGTCATATTGACTGCCTATAGAAATAGAAATATGTATTGCCTAAATTTTGAGTGTGAGAATAAAAATTCTCCTATCTGTCTTGTGGCTAATAAGAAAGCCTCTCATTGTGTCAAATGGCACAAGAGGCTAGCTCATCTTAATTACAAGACTATTGGCCAACTCTTTAGTAAAGAGTTAGTGAGGAATGGTCCACAAGTTAAGTGCTATAAGGATGGAATATGCGCAGCTTGTCAAAAAGGAAAGCAGACGAGATCCTCCTTTCATAGTCTAGAAACCAAAGACTCAGTGAGGTGCTTATACCTCTTGCATATGAATTTATTTGGTCCTATGCCAGTTCATAGTCTAAGTAGGAAGGTCTATACTTTTGTGGTGGTAGATGACTATTCTAGATTTTCATGGGTATTCTTTCTGAGGTAGAAATTTGAAACCCCAAATGTCTTCTGCAATTTTGTCAAACAAATTCAGAATGAATTAGATAGTTCAGTGGTCAAAATCAGAAGTGACCATGGAACTGAATTCCAATCTGAAAGTATGACAAGGTTGTGTGAAGAATTTGGGATTCATCAGGAATTCTCCTCACCTAGAACACCACAGCAAAATGGCATTGCTGAAAGAAAGAATAGGACATTGATTGAGGCTGGAAGAACACTATTGAGTGATACTACTCTCCCAGAATATTTCTGGGCTGAGGCAGTAAACACTGCACGCCATGTGCTTAATAGGGATTCCATCACCAAAAGCCACAAAAAGACACCCTATGAGGTTATGAAAGGCAGAAAACCAAACTTATCCTATTTTAGGATCTTTGGTTGCAAGTGTTATGTACTTAACAATGGAAAGTCTCACCTAACTAAGTTTGCTGCCAAATCCCAAGATGGGATATTTGTTGGGTACAACAACAATAGTAAGGCTTATAGGGTCTACAATTTGGCTACTCAAATTGTAGAAGAGTCAGTTCATGCCAGATTTGATGAATCTAGACATATTAACAGTGAGTTGCCTAGTAGTTCTTGTAGCTCCACAGGTATACAAAAGAAGATGGACAAACTTACTATCAGAGGAGATCCAACTGCAAAGCAGGATGAGGAAAATGGTAGTTGCTGTCCAGGGGGAGTACAAGACACTCAAGAGGAAAATGAAGACCATGAGGTGCAGTATAATGAAGAGATTGAAGAAGGTCAAACTGTTGATAGATTACCTCCAGCAGTTAGATGTTTAAAGGATCATCATGCACACCAGATCATTGGTGATCCAAGACATCGAGTACAAACAAGAAGCAGTAACTTATATACAGTTCTTTGCTCAAGCTTCTTATCTCAACTGGAACCCAAGAGATTTGAAGAAGCTATTCAAGACCCACAGTGGATTGATGCTATGCAGGAGGAGTTAAATCAATTCAGAAGGTGCAAGGTCTGGGAGTTGGTTCAAATACCAAAGGGCCACAATGTCATAGGGACAAATTGGATTTATAAAAACAAGCTTGATGAGAGTGGGATCATAGTGAAGAATAAGGCAAGACTCGTTGCCAAAGGATACAGGCAGGAAGAGGGCATAGACTTTGATCAGACCTTTGCTCCAGTGGCAAGGTTGGAAGAAATCAGGCTATTCCTAGCCTATGCAGCATATCAAGGCTTCAAATTGTTCCAAATGGATATTAAGTCAGCATTCTTAAATGGAGACTTAAAAGAGGAGGTCTATGTAGAACAGCCCTCAGGTTTTGTTGATCCTCTCAAACCTAATTATGTTTATAGACTTAGGAAAGCTTTGTATGGGTTAAAACAAGCTCCAAGGGCTTGGTATGAAACCCTGTCTAATTTCCTCATTGAGAACAAATTCTCAAGGGGGAAAATAGACGACTCTATTCCTTAGAGAATCCAAAGGAAAGATTATCCTAGTCCAAATTTATGTTGATGACATAATATTTGGTTCTACTGAAAATAACCTTTGTAGAAAGTTTGCAAAACTTATGCAAGGGAAATTTGAAATGAGGAGTATGGGAGAACTTAAGTTCTTCTTGGGACTCCAAGTAAGACAGACTGATGATGGCCTGTTCATATCTCAGTCTAAGTTCACCCAGGAGTTAATTAAGAAGTATGGTATGGAATCATCCATTACCATGAGAACTCCAATGGGGACAAGTATGTATCTAAGCAAAGATGATGCAGGGAAACCTGTAGATGAGACTTTGTATAGAGGAATAGTTGGCTTCCTTCTATATCTGACAGCTAGTAGACCAGATATCATGTATGCTACATGTGTCTGTACTAGGTACCAATCCTGCCCTAAAGAATCCCATTATACTGCAGTCAAAAGGATTTTGAGCTATCTTAAGGGCACACCTAATCTAGGCCTTTGGCATCCTAGGAACAGAAATTTTCTACTAATGGGCTATTCAGATGCAGACTTTGCAGGTTTCAAAGTAGATAGGAAAAGCACAACAGGCACCTGTTAATTTCTAGGAGGAAGACTGGTGTCATGGAGCTGTAAGAAGCAGACTAGTGTGGCAATTTCCACAGTTGAGTCTGAGTATGTTGCTGCAGGAAGTTGTTGTGCACAGCTGTTGTGGATACAACATCAGTTAGAATATTATGGTATTCAGGTAAGTAGAACTCCACTATTATGTGATTCTACTAGTGCTATTTCTATTGCTCATAATCCTGTTTCTCATAGTAGAACAAAGCATATAGAAATAAGATACCATTTTCTTAGAGATCATGTAGAGAAAGAAGATATTTCTTTAGAATTTGTTAACACTGATTTACAAATTACTGACATGTTCACAAAGCCTTTAGATGAAAGTAAATTCAATAATTTCAAAATTGAATTAGGAATGTTGAACATAAATTAGTTTAACAAATTTGGCTAAGTAAAATTGTGTCGACACAAAAAAGTTGTATGTATCGACACATAGTAGTTGGTGTCGACATTCCAGGAAAGTGATGTCGACACATCTAGAAAATAAGGTGTTGACTATTCAGAGCAGTTGTGTCGACACCTCCAGAAGTTGTGTCGACACATAGAATCAACACACAGATTTCGTCGAGCGCAGAATCAACTGATCTTCAAGCGCAGAATCGACACATATCGTCGAGCGCAGATTCAACAATGCTTCGTCGAACTCAAATCGTCGACTTCACGGGCTCTTCGTCGAACATGACCAAGACAAATAGAATTGGCGTCGACATATAGAAGTCAATACTTCTGTCGAGACATTAGAAGTCTATGTTCACACATTTCCACTATGTCGACACTTTAAGAGAATTTTGACGCATCTTTTGACCTTCATCAATTAGAAGGGTATAAATAGGTCAACAACATATTCTGTCGACAGACTCTCCATACTTTCGAGACCAAAACCTTGTGTCGACAAACTTTCTCTTCTCCATTCAAGATTTCTCTCAACCCCAATGGCTCCAAAGCTTGAAGATAACGTCAACGAAGGCTATGAGCTGGTTCGCAACGCTTTTGATAATGCGGAACCGGAGATTAAAACAGCAGTAACCCTACTTGCAGAAAATGGTTTGGAATTTCTAGTATCAGAATCTACAAAGATATGGAAGAAAGAAATACTGTAATTCTATGGCGCAGCTATTTTAGATTCAACTGGACTTAAGATCAAATCTACAGTTCAGGGAGCTAAAGTTAAACTTACCTTGAAGAGCTTGAGGAAAACTCTTCACCTCCCAAGAACTCAAGAAGAAGAAGAAGTTACCTCTACCAAGACTAGGGAAGCACTTTAGTGGTGTGGATTGGATCCCACCATGAAGATTGGATCTGCAATGAATAAGAATGGAATGAATCTGCAAGGCAAATTCCTTTTTGAAGTGGTTGGAAAGGTCGTTCTCTACAAGCCAGGTGGACATGATAGGGTTTCAGCCTATATGTTCAGCCTGATGACCAGGATTATTTTCAGACTGAACACAGATTGGTCTGTAGTAATCTTTGAAAAGATTAAGGAAGACATTAAGAAGCCAAATCTGGGGAGAATCATGAGTTTATACTTAGCTGGAACAATTCCAGAAGTAATGGAACAGACTGCTGGTTCCAAGATCAATCACATGAGGATAATGGATCTAAGGATAATCTCCAGATGGGACAGAGTCCTAACAAAGGACATTCCTGATGAAGAGAGGCCAGAGATTCTTGAAAAATCACCTGCTCAAGACATTACAGATGGTGCTCAGGTACAGGGGGAGCCTCATCTTGAGGAAGAGCCAACACACTTGGAAAGTGAAATGGCTACACAAACAATTCTTGAGGTAATCCAGGAAGTAAATCAATCAATTTTCAATAATGAGGATGAATCACTAACTGTGCCTTTGGTTGATGTTGATCAGCCCACTCAACTCAACCCTCAAGCACAGGATGTTATCATGGAGGATACATCTACAGCTGCTGATGCTGCAGAGTTAAGAGTATCTCCAGTTCATACTCAACAAGAGTTTACCCTAGAAGAGTTGTTCCCTGATATGGAGCAAGTCAGGACTGAGGGGGAGGAGCAAGGGACTCAGGGGGAGAAAGCAAGAACTGAGGGGGAGCAAGATAACACTGAGGGGGAGCAACCTAGGACTGAAAAGGAATTGTCTCCTAATCCTAAGGAAAGCGTTGATATAGCAAGTACCTCAGCTTCTGAAGATAAAGCAGCAATACAAGCTAAGAAGAGAAAGCTGATGGTTTTCAAAAGGAGAAGCCAAAGCTATAAAAAGGCATTGCAAACTGCTCCTCAACCTGCTCCAGCCACAGATTATACCTCTTTGTTGGTATCCTTGCAAGCCAAGTTAGATGAACAAAGGATAGCCATGGAGAAATATATGGATGAGACCCATAAAGATCTGCAATTCTCCTTGGCTCAAGATATCAAATCCATAAGATTTGAAGTAAATCAGAACAAGAAGAAAATGACAGATTGCTTCCACAAAGATGGCAATGTTGTAGTCTATCTTGCCAAACAACAAGTAGACATAAAAACTCAAGTTGATGATATAGCTGTTAAGCAAGGTTATGTCCTTGAAAATCAACTAAGGATGAATGACAATCTGACTGAATCACATAATGTGATTGTCACAGAATTAAAGAATACTGTTGCTGCTCAGACTGAGGCAAGGGTTAAAGACAAGTCAGAATTTGATAAAAAATTCCAGGAAGAATTAGCTGCTGTACAAACAGCTATTAAGACTTCACACAAGATTATTTCTGATCAGCTACTGAAATTAAAGTCATTTTATAAAGATGGTGTTAATTATCTGGATGCACAAATAAGATTTTAGAAAGATGACCTCAGAGATCATATTGACAGAGAAGTCATAAAGGGGGAGAGGGTGTTAGTCAAAGCAGGCTCAGATCATGCTAAATGGATATCTAATAGCCTCAGAGACACCCTTGGATATCTACCCCTATGTGATGATGATAATGTAGCTGAGCCAGGTGTGCAACCTGCTTATTTTGAAGGTGCTCAACCTGAAGTTGCTCAGGTTATTTACCTTCCAGTAGATTTTGAAATGATTCAGCAAGACATACAGTCAATGTATAGCCCTCCAGAGGGTACTAAAAATGTTATCCTTGAGAAGGTAGAAATGTTAGAAGCAGCTTTGAATCAAGAGCAAGAAGCTCAACTGTCAAAGAAAAGATTCAGAGAACAGGCTGCGTTGAAGCCTGATTTTGAGCAGTGGAGTCCTACTTCTAGGAATATTATCTTGACTGCTTGGAAGGCTGTAAAGGACAAGACTCATGATAGGCGCAAATGGTACACTGAGCAAGAATGGCAAAAGCATGAAGCTAGACAGGAAGCCATTCTGCAATATAGAAGAAAGGAAAAAGTTGGGAAGCTACCTCCTAATGCTCAGGAGCCTAGCAAGTACTTCCCAAAGCCTTTTCACTATTTTGAAAGGCAAAGAATAAGGGTTGAAGAACAAAAGAAGAAAGATCTAAAGGGCAAGAAGCCAACTGAAGATACTGAAGCTCCAGTACAAGCCAAGATCCAGTCAGGCAAAGGCATAGTCATCAAGGAGCCTGAGCAGCCTTAGGATAGATTTACTAGATTTTACAACATTATAATCTATAGTATTAAAAATCTATGTAAACTATTGAGAAACTTTTGAAAGTTTAAATAAAATAATGATTAATGCTTATTATGTTTGCATCATTATGCTGTGATGATATTTTATACATGTTTTGTTTATAAGTTACCCTGTCATATAATATTTTTATACATCATAATGTGTGTTTATTATGAATGGTGTATATCATTGACTAAGGGTTATGACTTCTCCAAATAGGGGGAGATTGTTGGGTACATTGGAAAATGTGTACCAGATTTGAAGAAGCCTCACCTTACTCAATGATATGCATCAAGGTGTATTTGATGTTATTTTGAGTTTATATGTGCAGGTTAAGAAAATGCAAGAATGCATGACAAAGTTTCTAAGTCCATGAGTCGACACCAGAAAAGCTGTGTCGACACTTATGAAGGCTTGTGTCGACACTGGAGAAAAGCTGTGTCGACACCTATAGTCAATTGTGTCGACACTTGGAAAGGCTGTGTCGACACCAGAAGAAACTGTGTCGACACACAGAGGCAGAGTCGACACACAGAAAAGCTTAGTCGACATCAACTGTGTCGACACACATAATACTTAGTAGACATCAACTATGTCGACACACAGAGACAGTGTCGACACACAAAAGACTTTGTCGACATCAACTGTGTCGACACACAGGACTTGTGTCGACACATAGCAGAGTTTCAACAAATTTGATTTCTTGTGAAGAGAAGAAGTGACTGTGTCGACACACAGAACTAGTGTCGACACATTCTACAGAAGCTGTGTCGAGAAGCAGTGTCAACACCAAGGGAGCTGTGTCGAGAAGCAGTGTCAACACTAAGGGAGCTGTGTCGACACCATCAAGTCTTGTGTCGACACTTAGTCTACTTGTGTCGACACAAGATGAAGTTCAGTCTCGACACTTTGCTGACAGAGACAGAGTTTCAAGAAGTGACTGCGAGACTTGACAGCTGTCATAACCAACCGGTCTACTACAACTGTCATTATTGTCAGAAGTTTGTTAGAAACTGGATCAGCTGCTTACCATGGAGGAAGTCTATATAAAGACATTCTCTATCAACAGAAAAGGTGACATACAGATATACAGATACATACACTTAAAAAACAGAAGTAGATTTTCAACAGAAGATCTAAGAAGATATTCTCAAGTGATGATCTACTCAGAGTTTGTCAAGAGAATTACAAGAAGAATTTAGAAGAATCTTCAGAAGAATTTGGAGAGAGAGGGCTCCATCTATTCAAGTGAAGAAAGAGACATACATCAACAAGTCTCTCAAGTGCAGATTCTGAACCAGTCTGCCAAGAAGGATTCAGATTGATTTTTGAATTTCAAGAAAGAAGCTGATTGAAGATCGACTTCAAAGGAGATCAACCCTACTGTGTTCAGATTCAAGAAGCTTTGAAGAAAGCTAAGACAGGTTGATCTCTGTCATCAGATTCATTCAAGAACTGATCAAGAAGTCGTCCATCCTTTCTCTCTCAACCAGGGTGGTGGTAGATTTAAAATTACCATCTATTTTCTGTAGGATCTTTTTAAGATCTGAGTTGTAAGCCTGATTTATAAAGGCTGAGTTGTAGGAGATTAAGTTCTTTGAGTGGTAGGCCTTGTTGTAGGCTGAGGTAGGGATGTGAGCCTGCGTTGTAGGAGATTTTGATCTCTGAGTTGTAGTCCTTATTGAAGGCTGAGGTAGGGCAGATTGCCTGAGCTGTAGGAGTGTGGACTCACTCTGAGTTGTAGGAGCCTTGTTTGGGTTCTGAACTGTAAGATCTGAGGATCTGAGGAGAAGGAAAGAAGTTAGGCCGAATCTAGCACACTGCTAGATAGGCGAAGGGGGAAGTGGATGTACCCAGACCTTGGGGACCCACTATAAATCAGTGTGCAATCTGTGACTGTGTGTGGTATTATTATTGTTATGTTGTGATAGCTGTAGGACTATCTATTTTTGTTAATTAACTGCATTAAAGTTCTGCTTTAAAAGAAATAGGAATTGCACCTATTCACCCCCCCCCCCTCTCTAGGTGTTTAGGAACCAATTCTTTCATCCTGTCACCTGCCTATAGAATTAGAACACAAGTCGTATTGGGCGATACTTTCTTTAAATTTTGATACCAATTCTATAGGAGAGAAATGTAAACTTCAACTTAACGAGTTAGATGAGTGGAGAACCATGGCTTATGAGAACTCCCGGATTTATAAGCAGAAGACCAAGCTATTTCATTACCGTCACCTTCGCAAACCCAAGACATTTCAGAAAGCTGACCAAGTCCTCCTTTTTAATTCCCGCCTTCGTTTATTCCCAGGAAAGTTAAGGTCTAAGTGGTTCGGACCCTTCAAGGTTAAAGAAGTCTTCCCCTACGGCACCGTCGAACTTACTCACCCTGAGAAGAGAGATTTTAAGGTTAATGGACACCGACTGAAGCCTTATTATGGTGAGCTCCCTAAAGACTTCGCTCGTCAAGAGACCTGCCTTCGTCTAGATTAGGATTAAGAAAAATATAGTAATATTCATAAGTTTTAAAATTTCTAGTGTAAGTATAGTTATAAGAAAAAAATTTAAGTCATAAGAAAGAAAAAAAAATCTGTAATTAATTTCAACTTAGGAGAAATTCAAATTTTAGAGGTGCACACGGGTCACCACACGCCCGTGTGGGTGGCCGTGTACTCGACACAGCCTCAAGCCCAACCGTGTCAATTAAATATAGGGAAGAACGATTTCATCCCGAGCACAACACGGGTTCACACCAACCCGTGTGTCTGGTCGTGTCTCTTCGCTCGACGATCGTCGAGACCACTGTGTCGACACATCCGACACGCCCGTGTCGGATGTCACACGCCCGTGTCCGCCTACCTACCTGTGTAATTTTTAATGCGCTCAGACACGGGTCCACACACGGCCGTGTCATGGCCCATGTCCGCCTGGCACACAGTCTCCTGTCAGTTTGACCGCACGACCCCCCACAGCCCGTATTTTACGAGGTTCAGATTCCACAACACGGATACGGACACGCCCGTGTGCGCACCCGTGTTCGCCTACTATAAATAGGGGTCATGTTCTTTCCTTCCATTTCATACCCTGAGTTCAGCCAACCTCGTTTCTTCCAAGACCAGAGCTCGGTTTGAGTGTTCTTGGCCTCCACAATTCGTGGATTCGCCTCTACTCAATCTTACCTCCATGGTAACTATATTTTATTTATGATTTTACTCTACTTATTCCCCCCCCCCCCATCCGCTCTTTTCTCCACATTCTCACTCCTCCATTTCCATTTTCAAACTAAATATAACACAAATCTTTTACTTTTCTCCTCAGAACATGTCTTCCGGAAGAGGCCAAGGCAGTCGCCGTCGTCGACCGGAGCTCCAGGCTCTATCTACGGAGCGGCGCGATGCTGCTGTACTGCTAGTATTCACCGATGCTGCGCATTCCGCCCGTTACAACCGCCTCCAATCAAAGAAATTTCAAGACATCTGCACCATTGATTGGTGTGTATTAGAAGAAATAAACTTAGCGGGGGATGTCCGAGAATTAATTTCTGTATTGGGTTGGGAGCAATTTTTTGCGATAGAAGAGTTAGGCTATAAGGAACTCACACTCGAGTTCCTATCCTCATTTTATTTAAATATTAGGCCTAACCTGATTGAGTCTGATCGCGAGCACGAGGGGATCATCTCCTTTCGAGTAGGGGGCACCTTTTACACACTTACCCTGCTCCAGTTCACCCAATACTTAGGGGTGTATGAGGCGTCTTTCCTTTTTAGTGCCCCTTACTCCGACCTTCATTTCGACCTCCCCAATCACGATCTTGCCGGCGGTATCTGGGCTCGACTCGCTTTTGATCTTAGTCCACATGAGGCTAAGAGGTCAAAGGCATCCCAGTTGTATTCCCCCGCCCTCCATTACATTCACCATCTCCTCAGCCATACTTTGAGCGGCCGGGGCAAAAGCTCTGGCGTTGTCAGTCGACAGGACTTGTTGTACCTCTATAGCATATCGTCACGTTATCCTCTGCACCTAGGCTTCCTACTCGCCCAGTTCATTCTCCACCAGGCCGACACCCCCTGCATAGGGTCTATTTGTGTAGCACCGTACATCACGCGCCTGGTGAAGAACATGGGCATCTTATTAGCCCTCCCCCCGATGACAGTCGTCGCGAAGACCATGCCCATCACGATGGCCAGCCTTCGATCCCTCCGCCTCGTCACCGCCCGTCAGGGTCGGGGAGGCGTCACATATTCTATTGCGAGGTGTGGGCCGTAAGCGCAGGATGACAGTGATGACGAGGTGGATCCTGACCTCGATGTGCCTCTGGTACCTCCGCCCCATTCCACTTAGGATCATGGAGAGTCCTCTACTGCACCCCCTCCACCTCGTTCGCGATATTCTCGGGAGTTCCAGCAGTTCTTCGACACCGAGCTCTAGTCGTGCTTACAGCGGATCGAAGCGGCTCAGACGCGGATGGAAGACCTCCTCATCCAGATCTGGGACCAATTGGGGATCGCCCCTAGAGAGCCGGCAGCTCCTGGCCAGCCACACTTCCTAGACGACCAGACCGACCAGTGATGACTAATTTTAGTCATCACTTTTTGGGTTAGCTTAGTTTAAAATTTCCTAGGTTTAGGTGCTATTTTTATTTATTTTTATGTATGCTATGTTGTATTATTTTTTTATAATATGTTTTAATATTTTATTTCTTTTCTTGTTCGTTATGTTGCATTTTGTGTTTTATTTGTTTGTTGTTTTGTCATTTCATGTTTTTTGCGTTTTTGTTATTCTTATGTGACCTTATTTTTGTTATTAATGTTTTTAACATAACTAATGTATGTTTTATATTTCTTTTGTAGGTGTAGCCCCCTTAAATTGATGCTACCCGGGCCTTCATTGAGCAGCCCACCATGCAAGCTACCCGAGCCTTGATGTTGGAGCAGCACTCTTCCACCAAAACAACCCACATTTGCAAGAGCACACCCTTACCGAGCCTACAACAAAGCCCACATGGTGCAGCCCAAGCCTCTCCTTCAAGTGATACCCGAGCCACTTCAAAGATTAAGTAGCCCACCTCAATTGAGCAACTCATTTCAATGATGTAGCAGCCCAAGTATCCTTCAAGTGCAACTGGCCAGCTCACATGATGCAGCCCACTCCATGAAGCAACCCGAGAACACGTATCTAGCCACCTTGCATGGCTCCCCATTTAATGCATAGCCGGCCTCCTCCCTCTCTCCCCCTTTATTTTCATCTCCCCCTCTTCATTTTATATTCTCTATTTTATTTCCTTAAAAAATACAATGAACTCCTTTCTCTCTCCACCTCATTAAATATCATACATGCATTCTCTCCACTTCATTCAATTCATGCATGCACCCTCTCCCCTTTACATGGCCGGCCACCCCCCTTGCCCCCTCTTCTTCATTTCATTCTAGAAGCTTCTCCATCTCCTATAAAAGCCACCCCATCCCTCAAGCCTAGAGGAATTTTGGGAAGTGAAGTTTTAAGTTAAAATTGAGTGTTGAGTTGGAGAGTGGAGAGTGCTTGTGAGTTGTTATTGTTAGTTTCATTAGTGTATTAGATTTTTCATTATTGCAAGTTTTCTTCATAACATAGTCTTGTCTTTTTAATATTTTGTGTACTCTTCTTTTTTGCAAGTAACGAAAATGTTCCTCTCTTATCTTGTTTTTTCTTTCCTTTCAATTATGAGTAGCTAATTTCTCTTAGTCTTCGATCGTGAGGATCCATAAAATGAGATGAGGGTTTCTTTTATTTCATAGTTTTATTCTTGCTTAATTTTACTCGATCCTTCTTTGATTTTTATTTTGTCAACTCCGTATTTCCGGTATACGGTAGTAGTCTTTGGATCTCATATTTGAGTAGCTGAGAGGCTCGTGAATGTGAAAGATCACTCAAAGAAGGAAGGAGTTGAACGCAACCCTAGAGATAGGATGACGTAAATCTTCCGGATTGGAGTCAAATCCAATAGTGCGGGTCACCTCAATAATGCGGCTTTAGGCCTTTTTGACTTGAAAGAGATTTCGGTCAAAACGTCTATAAGTCAGGGGATTTAATGCTCTAGCGAGATTATTTCCTAATTTCGGATCCGTCACGGTCGAGTATGTTTTGCAAATTTAAAACAATGCCTTTTCATCCCTCTCATTTCGTTTTATGGTGAATCTTCGATCGAATGCTAACTTTTTATTATCAGTTTTTCGTCTAAAATTATCTTTAGTTTTTTCCGAAACAAAAATTTCTCAAAACCCATTTTCGTTTGGTAGGATAATAGTAGAAGCGTGAGTAAGAGTAGTTGACAATCCCGAGTTTTAAATACGACCTTGATACTACAATTCGACAGGTACACTTGCCTGTTCGGGTTTTAGCCCATCAAGTTTTTGGCGTCGTTGCCGGGGACGCTTTTTCGTCAATATTAGGAAAACGCTTTCACTATTACTTCTACAAAAAATAAAATAAAAAAAATTTTACCCTTCTCTATTTTCTTCTTCAAGTTTGTTTTATTTCCCTTCTTTTCTTTTTCTTTCCTCCATTCTCCTTCTAATTTTCTTAGTGCATGACCCGCACGAATCCGTCGCTACTTGTTGACTTGGACCCAAAAATCGAACGCTCCTTTCGGAGAAACTTGCGATTCAGTGGTTCCACTTCTCAAACAGCGGTTGAGGATTCCGACGGTGATTGTAACTTCAACTCCGAAATGGGAGACCCTAACCCAGCGTTTGCCCAGCAAAGGACGATGTCCGATTATGCTCGGCCCAACCTGGAGGGTACAGAAACAATTATTGTTCGACCTGCAATTGCAAACAATAATTTTGAACTTAAGCCTAACATCATACAAATGGTGCAACAATATGTACAATTCGACGGATTACAAGATGAAGATCCGAACTTGCATATTGCTAGTTTTCTCGAAATCTGTGACACATTCAAAATAAATGGGGTCTCAGATGATGCTATTAGGCTAAGACTCTTACCCTTCTCTTTAAGGACAAAAGCCAAGCATTGGTTGAGTTCTCTTCCAAGAGGTTCAATCACTACTTGGAACATTTTAGTTGATAAATTTCTTGCTAGATATTCCCCCCCTCCTCCCCCCCCCCCCCTTCGCCAAAACTGCTAAATTAAAAAACGATATAACTTCATATTCTCAAATTGCTTCTGAGACCCTCTATGACACATGGGAGAGGTTCAAAGATCTTTTGAGATGCTGCCCCCATCATGCTCTGCCTGTATGGTTACAGGTCCAGACATTTTACAATGGGCTAAATTAAGAAACTAAGCAAATGATAGATGTCGCTTCCGCTAGTTCTTTGCAGCGCAAAACTCCGGAAGCCGCTCTTGAGCTTATCGAGGACATGGCGATGAACACTTATCAGTGGAATTCGTCTAGGATTCGCCCATCTAAACCTGCAGGTATCTATGAAGTGGATTCGATGTCGCAACTGGCGTTGCAAGTGGAAATGCTGAACAAGAAGATTTTAGAGATGACTGCTTCCTCCGCCGCTAAGGTATATGAAAATGCGAATGCTGCTGCTGCCGAGCAGGTGGATTATCTGGGGAACATACCCAAGCTTGCTCAAAATAATTCTGCCAATAATTTTTCTGTTTTTTCTAATTTTTTTGCACCTCTTGGTTTTAATTCTTCTTCGAACTCTTATAATCCTGGATGGCGTAACCATCCTAATTTTTCTTAGAGTAACCCTGCTAATGTTGCACTCCCACCACACGATTTTACACCACCACCACCACCACAACAAAACCAAAATCTTCAAAAAAACCTCTCTTTGGAAGAAATTTTATCTAGATATATAAGCTCGAACGATGCTACTATTATAAACTTAACAGGGTCGATGAAAAGTTTAGAAAACTAGGTCGGGAAATTTGCCAAGACTTTTTCCGAGAGACCACCTGGAACTCTTCCCTCGAACACTGAACCTAGCCCAAGGGAGCACGCAAATACGATTTCCCTTCAGAGCGGTAAGGTTATTAACGAGCCCACCACTAGGGAAGAGCCAAAGGTGATTGTCCCTCCTGTTGTGGGAACAATTATCCCGACGGAAAATGATAAATCAACTTTTGGAAACGAAAAATCTACTTTAGATAAAGAAAAAGATATTTCTGTTTTTTCTAATTTTGGAAAAGAAAATGATGACGTTCAAAATGATGCTCCGATTGTTATAAAGGAATTTCCGCCACCTCCTTATCCGGCTCGACTTAGGAAAGAAAAACTAGACGATCAGTACCAACGCCTCCTTGAAATGTTCAAACAAATTCATATTAATTTCCCATTTCATGAAGCGATTAGTCAAATGCCTAAGTATGCAAAATATCTTAAGGATTTATTAACGAACAAGATGAAATTGGAAAATTTATCGCATGTAACCTTAAATGAAGAATGCTCGGCGGTCGTTAAAAACTCTAATCTTCCTAAAAAGATAAACGATCCGGGTAGTTTTTCCATTCCTTGCGTTTTTGGTGATCTGTTTGTTAAGCATGCGTTAGCGGAGCTAGAAGCGAGCATCAATTTGATGCCCTTTTCTTTATTCAAAAAGCTATGATTGGGCACTCTTAGCCCTACAAGAATGAGTATCCAGTTAGCCGATAGGTCGATCAAATATCTGTTAGGTATTGTTGAGGACGTGCTAGTAAAGGTCGACAAATTCATCTTCCCGGTGGATTTTGTCATTCTCGATATTGAAGAAGACGTCGAGATCCCTCTTATCCTTGGTCGACCCTTCCTAGCCACCTCTCAAGCGATCATCGATGTTAGTAACGAAAAGTTTTTTCTGCGTGTGGGAGATGATGAGGTCACATTTTCTATCAATCAATCAATGAAAAACTCTTTAAAAAATGATGATTCATGCTTCTTTCTTGATGTTTTAAATGAAGATTCTTCACTTTCTCTTTCTAACATCTCTTCAAATGAATTTTCCTCTTCTTTTTCTGAAATTTCTTCATATGATATTGAAAACACGGTTATGTCATTACAAGTAAATTTTGAAAATGATTCTGTCTTTGGTAGAAAAAAGTATGAAAATCTTATTTTTGAAAAAGAAAAGAATTTGAAAAACTCTTATGATGAACCGCCCCATCTTGATTTAAAATCACTCCCTGATCATCTAAAATATGCCTTTCATGAAAAAAATTCTAAATTGCTCGTTATAATCTCGGTCAATCTTTCTCAATGCGAAAAAGATCAGTTGATCGAAGTACTACAAAAGCATCGCCGAGCTATAGCGTGGAAAATTTCCGACATTTCTGGCATAAGCCCTTCTTTTTGTACTCATAAAATATTTTTTGAAAATAATCCTAAGGGTGTAGTCCAACCTCAACGTCGTCTTAATCCTAATATGAAAGAGGTTGTGAAGGGCAAGGTTCTTAAGTTATTAGATGCGGGGATAATCTATCCTATTTTCGATAGTAAGTGGGTAATTCCGGTTCAGGTTGTACCTAAGAAGGGTGGCATCACGGTAATAACGAACGAAAATAATGACTTAATTCCAACTAGGATGATAACGGGATGGAGGATGTGCATCGATTACCGTAAGCTAAACGATGCCACTCGAAAAGATCACTTCCCCCTCCCCTTTATCGATCAAATTTTAGAACGTTTATCCGGGCATAGTTTTTATTGCTTCCTCAACGGTCTCTCGGGGTATTTTCAAATCCCTATCGCACCCGAGGACCAAGAGAAGACAACATTCACTTGCCCCTTCGGAACTTTTGCTTATCGTAGAATACCTTTCGGGTTATGCAACGCACTCGCTACCTTTCAGCGGTGTATGCTTGCTATTTTTGATAAATACGTAGAAAA
Organism: Platanthera guangdongensis; assembly: GCA_039583875.1. Classification (NCBI taxonomy): domain Eukaryota; kingdom Viridiplantae; phylum Streptophyta; class Magnoliopsida; order Asparagales; family Orchidaceae; genus Platanthera; species Platanthera guangdongensis. Next base: position 236,008,321 of record CM077158.1, read on the forward strand.
TATTATGGAAGTATTTATGGACGATTTTTCTGTTTTTGGCGACTCCTTTGACTTATGTTTAGAAAATTTGGAAAAAGTTTTACAATGCTGCGAAGAAACCAACTTAGTTTTAAATTGGGAAAAGTGCCACTTTATGGTGCGTGAAGGCTTAGTCCTTAGCCATAAGATTTCTGCTAAGGGAATTGAAGTGGACAAGGCAAAAATTGAAGTAATTGAAAAGTTACCGCCGCCTACAAATATTAAAGCGATTAGAAGTTTTTTAGGGCACGCGGGTTTTTATCGATGATTCATTAAAGACTTTTCAAAAATTACTAAGCTTCTCCCCCACCTTCTCGAAAAAGAAACTCCTTTCGTTTTTGATGAATCTTGTCTCGCTGCGTTTGAATTAATTAAATCCAAACTTATAAATGCTCCTATTATGATCGCCCCAGTTTGGGATTTACCATTCGAAATAATGTGTGACGCGAGTAGTCATGCGGTAGGTGCGGTTCTAGGACAACGAATTGCTAAGAACTTTCATCTGATTTTCTATGCTAGTAAAACTCTAACTTCTGCTCAAGAAAATTACACCACGACGGAGAAAGAACTTTTAGCTGTTATTTTTGCTTTTGATAAATTCCGACCGTACGTTACTCTTGCTGAAGTTATTGTTTTTACGGATCATTCCGCTTTGAAGTACCTCCTTTCTAAACCGGATGCCAAGTCGCGTCTTATTCGCTGGATCCTCTTACTTCAAGAATTCGACTTGGAGATTCGGGATAAGAAAGGAGCGGAAAACCTAGCGGCTGATCATCTTTCTCGTCTTGAAAATCCCAAACTTGATATTTTAAATGAAAATTTTATTAATGACTCTTTTCCGGATGAACAACTTTTAAACATTTCTTCTTCTACCCCCTGGTTTGCCGATCTGGCCAATTATCTTGTGGCCCGGGCCCATCCAAAAGAATACTCTTCTCACCAAAAGAAGAAATTCTTTTCAGAGTTGAAGTATTATTTTTGGGAGGACCCCTTTCTATTTCGCATTTGTGCGGATCAGGTGGTTAGAAGATGTGTTTCCCGGGAAGAAGGTCAACAAATTTTAAAGCATGTTCATGAATGTCCGACTGGCGGGCATTTTCAAGCAAACCGCACCGCCCACAAAGTGCTTAGTGCTGGCTTTTACTGGCCAAGCATATTTAAAGATGCGCAACTCTTTGTGAGCGGGTGTGATCGGTGCCAACGGACTGGAAACTTATCTAATAAAAATGAAATGGAACAAAATTATTTTCTGGAATGCGAAGTTTTTGATTTATGGGGCATTGACTTTGTAGGCCCGTTTCCCTCAAGTTTAGGAAATAAATATATTCTAGTCGCAGTAGATTATGTTTCCAGGTGGGCAGAGGCCCAAGCTTTACCAAGAAATGATGCTCGCGTCATAGTTGCCTTTTTAAAAAATTATTTTCTCCTTTTGGTTTTCCTCAAGCGATCGTTAGTGATAGGGGAAGTCATTTTTGCAACGCTCAACTCGCTAAAGCTTTAACTAAATATGGCGTTACACATAAACTATCAACTTCTTATCACCCCCAAACTAACGGTCAGGTCGAGGTAGTCAATCGAGAGCTTAAAAGAATTTTGGAAAAAACTGTTTCTACTTCTCATAAAGATTGGTCCTTAAAATTAGACGATGCTCTTTGGGCCTATCGGATAGCGTACAAGACCGCCATCGGTTGTACTCCTTTCCGATTGGTCTATGGAAAATCGTGTCATCTCCCGGTAGAAGTAGAACACCGTGCGTATTGGCGTTAAAGTTTTTTAATTTTGATCTGCACTCGGTCGGTGAGCATAGAAAAACCCAACTAAATGAGCTTGACGAGTGGCGAGCATACGCTTATGAAAATAATAAAATTTATAAAGAACGCACGTAACTTTATCACGATAAGAACTTGCGCCATCCTAAAACATTTAAACCTGGCGATCACGTTCTTCTTTTCAATTCTCGCCTACGTCTTTTTCCTGGCAAACTTAAATCTAGATGGTCTGGACCATTTACGGTCAAGGACGTTTATCCTTATGGAACTGTGTTGCTTTCGCACCGCGATAAGGGTGATTTTAAAGTGAATGGGCATAGACTTAAACTTTATTTTTCAAATGATTTTGTGTCTCCTGCAACGGAGGATCTTGTCTTGGACTCTTAAATATTTATCTTCTTGTGGAACATTTTTATTTTTGGATTAATTATTATTATTATTATGAAACGTTTAATTTTATTCGGACTTTAAATTGTTGTAATAAAGAACAATCTTGGGCACCTGCCCACGGACTCTATTTTTTTGCTTTTATTTTGCTCTTCCTTCCGGAGGCCAACCAAGCAAGTTCGTGACCGCCGCTCCAACGTTGCTGATTTAAAGATGGATCAAGTCAAACCTGCTGACGATCAAGTGCACTAAAAAGCAAGCATGGGGGAGCGACATCCGCCTTCATCCCACAAACCCGGGGAAGTCCTGTTTTTTTTTTATTATTTACTTCCTGCATTTTTCTCTCCTTCTCAGTCTCCTTCTCTTTCTCATTTTTCTTTTTGTTTATTTCATTGAGGACAATGAAGAATCTAAGCTTGGGGGAGGGTTTAGTTAGTTTCTTTTTTCCTTTTTCTTTGAAAAATCTAAAAATCTTTTGCTTTCTTAGAATCAAAATCAAAAAAATTAGTATAATTTTGTTAAGCTTCTTTAGTATTGCTTTTATTTTAGTCTTATCAAAAATAAAAAAAAAAGAAGAAAAATCTATAAAAACAAAAATTCAAAAAAAATTGCTAAAATCTATTTGAAAAACAAAATTTAAAATTATTTTCTATCTTTATTTTTATGTTTCTTCTAGTGATGTGTAGGCCCGTGCGGTTTCTTAGTTCTATTTAGATTTCTTTGAATTGGTTTTCTAAATTTATCATTCTTACATAGCTTAGTTTTACTAATTTCTTGTTCTTAAATATAGGCATCTGTTTTTTACGTTATAGGTTAGCAATTTGTAATCTTCTTTTTATTCGGTTAGTTGTGTATGAATGATTGCTAGGTAACATTACCTCTTTTTCATTTGTGAGGTAATACTTTCTTGGTGTCTAGAACTTGTCCCTAGCTACTTTCGAAGCATTTGCGCCGTTTTTCACGTACTTTAGAAATGATTTAGGCCACCCTTTGATTCGTTTGAGCCTTTTTGCCCACCAAAAAATTTTCACCATTGCAAAATAATTTTTGGGCATTTTTCCATGTTTCTTTGTTTTTAGCTCCACCTTTCATTTCATTATTTCGCCAAAGCCAAAATGTCTTTCCTATTTCACACTAAACTTTGAGCTTGAATATTATGTTTGTGAAGGGTTATTATCTTTGAAAATGAAAAGGAAAATTATTAGTTTGCATTTGGAGCTCTCTTTTATGAAGAAAAAAAGAGTTATTATCAAAATGTTATCAAATCAAAAAAAAGAGAGAAAAGGTTTATTTGTGGCCAAATTTTGAAAAGAAAAAAAAAATTAATGGCCTTGTTTTGTAGTTTGAATTGGAGAAATGACATACTTGTCATTTCTCATTTTGGTTATGGTTTATTTATTTTGAGCTCAACCTTGGTTTAGTGTGTGTCTTAGCCTTCATTTTTATCTTTGCTTTTCACTTCCTAATCATTTGCCTAAGCCAAGTCATTACGCCTATTTAAGTCCTTTTAATCTTTAGAACGTGAATTGCGTAGTGGAGAGAGTGTGAACGGACAAGCCTATGGCCACCATCATTGATGGATTTCTTTGGAGGTTATCTTGAGGTGACTTAGGGGTAATTGTTATTCTAGCAACCTAGTAGTTCGTTTAATGCGCCGTTTAATTAGAACGTTTACTTTTGCTTTTCTTATTTTCTTAAAGTTATGGATGCCTTGTTTTAAGATTTAGAAATGTGTAAATTTTCTTTATGTTCTAATTATATTTTTAGGTCTCCACTTTTAAGTTTTCTATTGTGCACTTCTCACCCCACTAGTTGTCAACATAGAAATTAGGATAGTTTAATTTTTCATGTTTTGGTTTTCTTAACTATGGAACTTAAAAATTATATATATATATCTTTTGCTTTCTTATCTTTTTAGTTTTTCCCTAGTTTTTATTTCTATTTGCTTGAGGGCAAGCAAATGTCTAAGCATGAGGGATTTTGATGACTAATTTTAGTCATCACTTTTTGGGTTAGCTTAGTTTAAAATTTCCTAGGTTTAGGTGTTATTTTCATTTATTTTTATGTATGCTATGTTGTATTATTTTTATAATATGTTTTAATATTTTATTTCTTTTTTTTGTTCGTTATGTTGCATTTTGTGTTTTATTTGTTTGTTGTTTTGTCATTTCATGTTTTTGCATTTTTGTTATTCTTATGTTACCTTATTTTTGTTATTAATGTTTTTAACATAACTAATGTATGTTTTATATTTCTTTTGTAGGTGCAGCCCCCTTTAATTGATGCTACTCGGGCCTTCATTGAGCAGCCCACCATGCAAGCTACCCGAGCCTTGATGTTGAAGCAGCCCTCTTCCACCAAAACAGCCCACATTTGGAAGAGCACACCCTACCCGAGCCTACAACAAAGCCCACATGGTGCAGCCCAAGCCTCTCCTTCAAGTGATACCCGAGCCACTTCAAAGATTAAGCAGCCCACCTCAATTGAGCAACCCATTTCAATGATGTAGCAGCCCAAGTATCCTTCAAGTGCAACCGGCCAGCTCACATGATGCAGCCCACTCCATGAAGCAACCCGAGAACATGTATCTAGCCACCTTGCATGGCTCCCCATTTAATGCATAGCCGGCCTCCTCCCTCTCTCCCCCTTTATTTTCATCTCCCCCTCTTCATTTTATATTCTCTATTTTATTTCCTTAAAAAATACAATGAACCTCCTTTCTCTCTCCACCTCATTAAATATCATGCATGCATTCTCTCCACTTCATTCAATTCATGCATGCACCCTCTCCCCTTTACATGGCCGGCCACCCCCCTTGCCCCCTCTTCTTCATTTCATTCTAGAAGCTTCTCCATCTCCTATAAAAGCCACCCCATCCCTCAAGCCTAGAGGAATTTTGGGAAGTGAAGTTTTAAGTTAAAATTGAGTGTTGAGTTGGAGAGTGGAGAGTGCTTGTGAGTTGTTATTGTTAGTTTCATTAGTGTATTAGATTTTTCATTATTGCAAGTTTTCTTCATAACATAGTCTTGTCTTTTTAATATTTTGTGTACTCTTCTTTTTTGCAAGTAATGAAAATGTTCCTCTCTTATCTTGTTTTTTCTTCCCTTTCAATTATGAGTAGCTAATTTCTCTTAGCCTTCGATCGTGAGGATCCATAAAATGAGATGAGGGTTTCTTTTATTTCATAGTTTTATTCTTGCTTAATTTTACTCTATCCTTCTTTGATTTTTATTTTGTCAACTCCGTATTTCCGGTATACGGTAGTAGTCTTTGGATCTCATATTTGAGTAGCCGAGAGGCTCGTGAATGTGAAAGATCACTCAAAGAAGGAAGGAGTTGAACGCAACCCTAGAGATATGATGATGTAAATCTTCTGGATTGGAGTCAAATCCAATTGTGCGGGTCACCTCGATAATGCGACTTTAGGCATTTTTGACTTGAAAGAGATTTCAGTCAAAACATCTATAAGTCAGGGGATTTAATGCTCTAGCGAGATTATTTCCTAATTTCGGATCTGTCACGGTCGAGTAGGTTTTGCAAATTTAAAACTATGCCTTTTCATCCCTCTCATTTCGTTTTATGGTGAATCTTCGATCGAATGCTAACTTTTTATTATAATTTTTTCGTCTAAAATTATCTTTAGTTTTTCTCCGAAACAAAAATTTCTCAAAACCCATTTTCGTTTGGTAGGATAATAGTAGAAGGATGAGTAAGAGTAGTTGACAACCCCGATTTTTAAATATGACCTTGATACTACAATTCGACAAGTACACTTGCCTGTTCGGGTTTTAGCCCATCAACCAGCAGCATTACTTCTAACATGTATCTGTCTATTGTAGTATTTCTGTATTTCTATTAGTGTATTTTAGACATTATATATGATTTCATGTCCGCTCCTGATTCCTTCATGTACTCTTCTATTTTGATGATAGAAATTTCTTTTTATTATTCTTAGTGAAATTACTTTTTCAGTACTTTACATTGCAAAGAGGACATTGCAAATTCTAGGTCTGGTGGTGGATGTTATTTCTTCCATTTTAAAATTGTTGTGATGGACATGGTTACAATTGATAATAATTTTGCTATCATAACACACAAGTTCGCGATACCCCCTAAGAAAAAAAAATTTCATTGACTTTTACTACTCTTTTAAGCTCTCATTATTCATTCAGTTGGGATTATCACTATTTAATTTAACTTCGCACGCTGATTAAAATGAATTAATGTAGACTCATAGAGGTTTCAACTTTGTTGATTCGTGATCAAGTATAGAAATACATTAGCTTAATTTTCTCTATATAAATTATTGTTAAGATAAATCCTCTATATTATTAACTATAAATCACTATATTTTAGAAAATATAATTATCTATAGTAATGTGAGTCGATGAGTGTAACATTTCTATAATTTGGTATTAGGGTATTAAAATGAAAGATACTCTCTATTGATATCTAGCACTTACCCTTTAGCGTTCCTCAAAAATGTTGCATAAGTTAACTAGTGAGGGCAGAAATGACTTAGGCCACCGTTTGGATAGCTTGAGCCTTGCAAACCCAAAACCTTAAATATTATACCCTTGCACACCCAATTTGGACCAAATCCCCATCCTTTTGAAACTCTACCACTAAAAGTCACCAAGGCCAAATCCTTACCTATTAGCACACCTATCATTAAGCTCTTCATGGAATTAGTTTGTTCGTAGTGATATGTGGCCTGAGTGCGTGTATACTTGCACCCAATCAGAATGATCCCTACTATGAACCCAAAAAAAGGAAAAAAAAGACATAGTGATACGTGGACTGAGTGTGTGTATACTTGCACCCACTCGGAATGATCCCTACTATGGCCCTTGGTTAAGAAGAGTAAATATTTAGAGTATCCTTCAAAAATATGGGAAGTATACTAATTGCCAAGTCTGGGGGTGTTTTTATAACACTAACATATGTTAAGGTATTTTCCAACAAAAGGCTCAATTGAGATTTAGGTGTGAAAGAAAAGAAAACAAAAATCCATTAAATCTATCTTTGATTAGCTCACCTATAATCTTCTATCCTAAGCCAAAAAGGCTACACCATAAAGTCCTAAGGATCCGACCTCACTAAGTCTAACTAGTGCCGTGGAGAGGGTGTGAAAAGGATAAGCTCATGACTATCAATATGGGTACTTATAAATTTTGAAATACTAATACGTATTTTTATAGAGATTGTTATTTTCTCCTCAAATTTGTCATAGATGACTATACCTTTATTTCTAGGAAAGAGTGAAAGATAGTTAAAAGATATATTTGAGGAATTTTAAGATAAATTTATATTTAAAAACATCTGCTAAACTATTTCCTATACGATTACATCATCAAAGTCCCATTTAAATTTATAGCAACCAGTGTGCGTAGATAAAATTATTTATTGGTAACCCAAGTGCTTGAATTAGTTTGCTTAGGGACAAGCAAACATCTAAGTCTGGGGCTATTTGATGAGTGTGATTATGATAGGCTTTTTACTATCATAATTGTAATCATGTTCACTATTTTATGCCTCCTTGTGAAGTAATTTTGCAAGATTAGTTGAGAAATTGTCTTATCATGAATAGGAGAGCACAGTTAGGATTTTTGGTTACTCCTTGTATTAAGCTATATTTTTATCCTTTCATTTTTCTAATGCAGGTAGTGCCAACCAATGGAACTAAAGGTCTTGGAGCAAAAAGAGGAGTTCACGGAGTCAACATGGCTGATGATAGGACAAAAATTTGGCGTACACGGGTGGACACACGGCCATGTTAACACCCGTGTCTTATGTGCCCTGGAGCTAAAGAAGTTGGCCGCAGGAGATAGAGACTCACACGGGTAGGAACACGCCCGTGTGCCTACCCGTGTCACATTCACGACTGTCTATCAACCCGTGTCTAAAGAACATGAAGAACGACACGACCGTATCAGGACCCGTGTCATCTGACACGGCCCACTACCAGACATGCCTATTCGTGCGGAACCGCCTAGGAATGGTTAACACAGCCTGACACATGGTCATTTTGAACCTGTGTCCGATCTATTTGCAAAGGGACTATATAATTCCTGTAGAAAAATTAGAGAAGAAATTTTGGATCATTTTGGAATTGGAGAACTTCTGGAGCACAAAGTGGAGCATCTAAGAGAAGGAGGATTTGAAGGGTATTTTGTATGCATTTAATTTTTCATTAATCCCTTTTAATCTTTCCTTTCTCTCGGTGATTCAACTTTGTTTATTTTTTAATTTGCATGAACTTATATCTGAACGATTTAGTAATCATGTATCGCTTTGTTTACATCAAATTCGTGGTATTTTATTTGTATTTAAGCTTACAAACAAAGGGTTTCATTTCCATTATGGATTACTTCTTTGCTTTACATAATTTGCAAATTTATAGATTGAGAAATTTGTTGTTTGTGATGATATTTGTATGTCCATATTGTGGTGTTAACTCTATTTGTGAATCAAACTCCATGATCGAGAGATATGTTGTTTGGAAAATTGGAATACGAGTAAATGGATTCATGGTATTTTAGAGATAAGGTTTCATGAATTTATGTAGTAATTAGGGTGCTTTACTTAATGCGAACTTGAGTGTTGTAAATTGTTGGAGCGAAAATTTACTAACTTAGGTTTAGGATTGGAATTCCTCAAGAGAGAATTTGATGAACATTAACCTTTACATTACAACGAATTTGATAGTCTTATTTTGTTCATGATTACTTAGAGTTGAGTTAATAAATGATGTTTGTTCATGTAAAAACTCATAAGTTTTCTGTTTTTTCTTTTACCATATTTACTTCTCCAATATTGAATTATCCAAATAGTTATAGTTAGGTCAATCTAGTTTAGATATCAATTTTACTTATAGGTATGATAATAGAGTGGGGGTGAGTACGAGTACTTGAAATGGCACTATGGAATACGACACGAGATGTAGATTTCTCTTGTACTATGATTGATAGGTGCACTTGCCTGAAAGTTAATTCAATCTAGCTTATGCCCATCTACATAGTTATACTAGAATGTAGAATGAAATCGCATTGATTTATTACTTGTTAGCAAAGAAAATCATCAAAGGGCAGTGGAAGCTCATAAAGGGTTCCTTGGTGATTACCAAAAGAAAGAAGGAAAGCACTCTCTATACCCTGCATTCAAGGTTGGGAAAAGGGCATGAAGCAATTTTGAAGGAAGTCTCTACCGAGCCATGACTCGTTGGAAGTCTAAACAATGATTGTTGCAGGAATGCGTCACCGAGTTACATTAGGAATTCCTATTTTACCCCTCCCCATTTGTACCTTCGCTTGAGCTAGTGGTTAAAAAAAATTTCTTTGCAGGGAAGGCCACCGCCCCTGGCGGAGCCGGCGGCAGTGTGATCAGACACCACAGACAGGGTCACCAGACGTCGGCGGCCCCGACGGGGATAGGTCGGAGGCAGTCCAGCGGTGGCCCAGGCCTTGACCACAGAAACTGGGTTTCACAGGCAGGGTGTAACACCTCCATCCGTTAAATGACATATAATAGAAGGTCTGACCGAGGCCCCACACTATATACCACAAACAGACGATAAGGTTACATGTTAATATCAAAGACTACAACATGCATCCTAACTCAGAGCATTCTAGCAAAAGCATTAGGGGTTATGATTGAACTCAACTATCATGAATTTCAACTATATATAAATAACCACCTTTATATATATCCAAGGAATGTTTACAAAATACACAAAATATTTGGCCTTAAGGCCTTACAGTTAAACTTGACAGGTGTGGATTACGAACATCGGCACGCGGGTCGGCCACACATGAAAAGAGTAAAACTATTTCATTCAGCTTTCGAGGGCCAGCATAACAGCATGGGCTTCAGCCCATTATTTCCCGCTCGACTCTCCAACACCTACATAGAGACAATCCACCCCGAGGGCGGCAAACAAGGCAACGGTCAGCATTCAGCTGACCAATTTATAATGACCCTACCCCTTTCTCGGGGCAGTGGTATTCCTTCCCTGCAGGCATAGCATTTTCATAAGGAGATATATCAAAAGAATGTGCACTCACACACAGTTCAATACATCACAAATGAATACCTCAACGGTCAAATGTTCCGTGCACTCAGGGCACATATTTGGTGTACCAAAGTATCAGGCCCCACCACCCTTTCCAACTGCAAACTTGAATATTGCGCTCCACTGCCTACAGCCGGATACTTTAGTCTTAATGGCACTCAGGCCTAAGACTCTCATTATGTGCTACAATGAATGTCCAATAACCCGGGCAATTCAAGTTGATAACCATAACGCGGAGACAGGTCAGCCCTACCCGTTACTCAAATCACCACAAGTAACGTAAGTCAGCTTCTCCCTTATCCGTTCGGAACGAAGCCTTTTTAAGAGCTCATAGCTCACAATAGCCACGCTGTCCCCTAAGGACTTGTTTTACAATCAAAAAGGGAGTTAATGTCAGCGTTCATCACAATCGCTTGGCGGGATCCACAGAACTCTCTTTCTGCGCCCAAACGTAACCCAAATCCTGCAGTAACCTAAAGTGCCAGAAAACTGGTCTTTCACATCACAAATAGCTCTCTGTAAGCTATCCCCATCGACGGCACCCACTATCGCCCGACGATATCAACAGTTACCAAAACAGTGATTTCACCCGGGTATTTTCCTGGATATCCACTCCAGTACTTCCTGTTGCTTCGATTCGCATGCATAACCCACAGACTCCGTAAAATACTCGTTTATACGTGGAGTCTTCTCCAGTTCGCGTTCGCAAAAGAAAACATCACCAATCCAGACCAACCTGTCCAGATGGGCTTCACACAACATATCTATTTTATACTACACATTTTCGGATCTATATGCAAACTGACTTGGGGATACGAGTATCGACCCAACGGAATCCACTTAACAATTCCACCTTTTGGTGGAGGGTTCCATACACATGCAAAATTAGGACTTCACTTGTCCAAGAAGGAAGATCGTTACCCTTGAAGATCTCTTCGGAGCCATGACAGTGATCTATGATCCGGATGGAATTGATTGCCATAACTTCCACACCACAGATCTAGCGTCGACTCACGATTTCAAGATGTCTTAGTGCTGTATTTTGGAAGAAGGTTCAAGTGAATTATATCAAAAGTTCTCAATAAATTTAACAAATCTACTGTGGGATTGATAAAGAAATCACCAACAGTTATTTCCTAAGCCAACACAGGCTCATCCAAGTCCATATCAGACTCAATAAAATCAATTAAATCTAGTAATTCTTGATCAGCATCTGCTACTGTTATTTCTGCTGCTACTGCTGTTGCTTCTTCTGGTGCTGCTTTTGTTTCTTCTGTTGCTGCTGTTTCTGGTGCTAATGTTGTTGTTGCTGTTGTTGGTACTACTGCTGCAGCTTCTTCATCAAGTATCTCCCCCTGCCTGGTTTCAGTGGAAACTGAGGCCAGGCCCCTAACTGAAGAGGGAGCAGCAGAGAGGATATATATTTGTTCAGCAAGAGAGGTAATGGAAGAAGCAAGAGGTGAGATAGCCTCTGCTATAAGATTTTTGAGGAGAGGAGTAAGCAGTGCAATAAGAGAAGAAATGGTGGAGGGCTCCAAGGGTATATTTGTAGATGGTGGGATGGAAGGTGTTTGAGTGGAAACAGATGGAGGAATGGAAGTTGATGGTGGAGTAGGAAGAAGAGCATCTTGCATGGTTGTATCTTGTGGAGACGGAGTGTTGAGAGGGAAGGAGAGTAGATTGAATGTTGGGAGGTTGGCTAGATGAGAAGTAAGGGAGATGAAGGTGGTGATGGATTTGGTGTACCATGAGAAGAAGGGGTATTAGTGGGTGATGGAAATTGGATATCATGGGGAGAGGAGGGAATTTTAGTGATATTTATTTGTGGAGAGGTTACAGGAGAGGAGGCTGGAGTAGGAATATGAATTGATTGTTGTTGAGGTTATTGTTGTGGTTGTTGAATAGAAGGAATTGTGAAAGATGGTTGTTGTAGCATCTGATGTTGAGGTGGGATTGCTGGAAGTGATGGAGGTGTAGGGGTAATCTCTTCAGAAGGGTGGGAAGTGGCTGGATCAGCCCTAGTACTTTCAAAAGCTCTGGTGGAAGAGGGAGCCTTGGAGGGCTTTATGATGGTCCTCTCCCATCTGCCAAAGAGGGCATAGGTGAGCCTCTTGCTGGCATTGATGAATATGGTCTGGGAGACCAGGGATTCAACAGCTTTTTCTTTTAAGAAGATCCCTAAAATTCTTCCAAAGCAGACTTCTTTTTTATTATTCTTTTTCTTTATCAGATCAAACAGGATCTGAGCCCAGTTTACTCTCTTCTTATTAACCACAACACACATAACCAGGAATTGGTGTCTGGTTATGTAGTCATGTGCAGTGTGCTTGCAAAGCAACACTTTCCCTACAATATCTGCTAAGAATTTAAACTCTGCAGACAAGTGTTTCTTCAACAACTTATTTGGGGTTTGTCTAGAATAAACCATTAGACTTAGCATCTCATCATAATCTTCAGTACCTATTTCTAAATCCTCTTCACCATTGTTTAATCCGAAAATTTCTGTTAAAACTGCAGGGGTAAGGGAGACGGCATTACCCGATATCGTTCCTGTCATTGTATTCTCTTCTGTGGTGGAGTAAGTATAGACCCACTCCCTGATTTCTGTTCCAGATATCTTGATCCTTATGGATTGTAGGTTTTGCAGTTGCTAGTCTTCAAGGAGTTGCAGGATTATCAGGAATATAAGGTCTGAATGTTGAAAGGAATCGAAATCAACATCAAATCCCGTGTCGAATTTCATTGCTGCAAGAGTTCCTGCTGGAAACACCATTAGAGCACATGATAACCTTCATCACATAGTTGACTTATGGAGATGAGGTTATGTTTGAGTACTCTTACATAAGTCACTTTCTTGAACATGACTGCTCCAATTTGCTCTTCTCCATAGCCTTCAGACTGACCACACTTTGAATCACCAAAGATCACCTTTGGTCCGAGCTTGGACTTGTAGTTGACTAGATTGTCCTTGCTGCCAGTCATGTGTTTGGAGCAACCACTGTCCAGGTATCATAGTTGATAACTACTGGACAGCCCTTTTCCGTAATGAAATCAGTTAGTTGTTCTTGACCCAGGTTACCTTGGGTCCTTTATTTTGCTGATATGAAAAACTGGATATCACAGAGAATTCTGGTTGAGATTTGTATCCTAATGGGTGATATCTTCTTGGTGGAATTATCCAATCAGCTAATGGATTAAAGGGTTTCCTGGATTTATTAGAGTTGGTGTTATAATTATAATTTTTGTTAAGTCTTTCTGGGTTTGATGAAATATTGTGAGTTCGTCTACCAGAGTTCGACAAATTGGGATGAGATCGTCGATCTCTGCCCAGAGAATGATCATAGTCATTTTTTGTGCCCCAAGTTTGTCGACCTCTACTCGACGAACCATACAGAGTTCGTCGATCGCAGTTAGACGAATAATTATAGCTAAAGTTTGCATTCAGAGTTCGTCAACTAGAGTTCGACGAACTGGCCACATTTCGTCGATCTGAGTTCGACGAAATCTACTGAACTTTGCTTTTTACTTGTTTTCTGGTTTCTGTGACTTTGATTTTTAAGGTTGGGCATTTCTTCTGTGATTTGTTTGTTGGCTATTACTTCTTTCCCCTTAGCAGAAACAAATTTAATGGGGGTTGTCAAAATATTCTTCTTAAGAATGGGGGGCAAACTTGATGAAGCACCCCAAGCCCAGCTTGTCATTCAGTCTGGCATTAATTGTGCTTGTAATGTCCATTAGCTTGAGGCTTCTCCCATTGAGAGATTCCTCAAGTTGTTTGGCCACACATAGTTGTGTCTTCAAGGAAATGATTAGTTCATTAACTTGATTTAGTTTAGACTTTAGCCTATTATTTTCAGAGATAACATTTTCTTGGTTTACTAGTTTTTCCCTAAGTGTCTTAATTTCTTTTTCTGAATTTATTAGATCAATACACATGGTTTTAAATTCAGATTTGAATGAATCAGAACTGTAATCAAAAGAAGAAAGTACCTTGTCAGCTTCAGATTCTGAAGCTTCTTCACTGTCAGAAGAATCTTCATCTGACTAGCTTCTAGAAGCATCAATGGCCATGAGTCACACTTCTTTGGCCCTTGCCTCTTCTTCTTCTTCACTGGAGCTATAAGATGAGGATTCATCTTCTGTTTCACTCCAGCTTTCAGCTACAAAACCTTTCTCCATCTTCTTATGTCTGCTGGAGGAAGGCCTGCTGCTTTGCTGTCTTCTGGAATCCTTCTCTCTTCTATTCTCCTTTTTCTGATTTTCTGGACATTCTGAGAGGAAGTGTCCAGGTTTCCTGCAGCCAAAGTACATCACTACTTTAGTGGGGGTTTTGTCAAACCTTGGCTTGTCATCCTGCCTGGATGATCTTTTTCTGAAATCTTTCCTTGCCATCTTGTAGAATCTCTTGACAAAGAGAGACATCAGTTCTTCATTCATTATTGGAGTCTCTGTCTCCTCAGCAGCTTTGAATGCAATGTTGTGCTCCTTCCTTGCTGGTGGAGGTGTTCTTTGCTTAGCTGCTTCTCTATATTTGATGAGCTGCTCATAGGACTTTAGTTTTCCTAAAAAAGATTCAGTGGAAATCTCATTTAGGCTCCTGGCCTCCTTGATAGGCCAGATCCTTGAATCCCATGAGCTTGGGAAGTACATAAGGATTTTGTCATTCACCTTTGTGAGGGTGATTTCCTTATCCAAGGTCTTTAGCTCATTGATGATTGAGCTCAGTCTATTATATATTTCTGCAACTGATTCAGCCTCTTCTTTCTTGAAGTTCTCATATTGTGATATGAGATTGGACCATCTATCTTTTCTTTCATTAGCAGATCCAACCACCATTTGATTGAGGGAATCTCAGATGGCTTTGGCTGATGTGCATTCAGCACTTTTTGAAAAATGTCATCTGACATTGTTTGGGCCAGAATATTCATGGCCTTGGCATCAGCAATTTTAGCATTCTTCTGAGCCTCAGTCCACTCAGGTGGTGGAATTGCACTATTGCTGGATGTTGCTGTAGAGGTAGAGGCAGATGGTTGAGGAGGACCTGTCACAATGGAATTGTAGATATCCTCATCAATAGAATTCATGTATAACTTGATTCTTGCCTTCCAGATGGCAAACATATTTAGGTTGCAAACCGGAGGTTTGGTGCTTGCATAGTCTTTGTTCTGTGTCATGCTGTGTATATAATTCTAGTAAAATGAATATTAGATCTACCTCAGGATCTTTGGTTCAAGGGTTAGCTTGTAAAACCAAAGGAATCCAAGGCTCTGATACCAATTAAAAGTGAGGGGTTAGATCTGAAATACTCTATAGGGGGGTGAATAGAGTATTTAGAGTTTTTATAAAAATTTTTTAACTAATTCAATCTAGTCCTAGTGCTGCAGGAATTAAATTAAAAACACAAACACAGACACAAACACAACAATCCTAACTAGCACGGCCACAACAAGAAACAAAAGAAAAGAGCAACCAGACAACACAAGAATTTATAGTGGTTCCCCAACCTGGGTATATCCACTCTTCTACCACCATGGTAGGAATCCACTCATATTTTTGATCAGGTGCCTGACACCAATGAGCTTTTGATCCGGTGCTCAAAAACCAAACCTCAAGTCTTTTGATCAGGTGACTTGCAACCAGGAATAACTTTTGAAGGGAGTTAAGAACCCTTTATACAGTGGGGATGAGAGATTGATTTTGTCTTCTCTTTCTCAAAGTACAACTGAGAAGACTCTTGTGGATTTGATGTTAGCAAAGAGCTCCCCCTGAGATGTAGAATGGTTCAGGAAGTTGGAGCTTTGCTGCATGGTGATAGGCCTTCTAACTGTTGCTTTGACCAGATGAGCTCTAGGAACTTCTTGACAGATATTGTAATTTTTGTCCTTTGAAGAATCCTGGAAGAAGACAGAAGAAGACTCTTGATTTTGATTAGCTGTTCTTCTTCTTCTTCAGATTGCTTTGATGTTCCTGGTCTAGGGCTTGTCCCTCTGTGTCACTGTATTCTATATTGTTGTGTGTTTGATGTTGTGTTGCAGAGAGCTGTGTATTGTCTTCTATGTCTGTATATTATTTCTCAGTGTGTTTTATAGAGAGAAGAAAGAAAATCCCTTTTATATTTTCCAGATTATCTTCCTTTTGAAATTTAAATTTCTTCTGCATTCATT
The DNA here is from genome assembly GCA_039583875.1 of Platanthera guangdongensis. Lineage (NCBI taxonomy): Eukaryota > Viridiplantae > Streptophyta > Magnoliopsida > Asparagales > Orchidaceae > Platanthera > Platanthera guangdongensis. The sequence goes on from CM077158.1 coordinate 236,024,730, forward strand.
GCTGATGACCTGGAGAATATTTTGCATTGAATGATTTACCCAACTGTCTCATTGAAAAATGGCAAGCAATAATCCAGATGAAGATCATAATCAATGCTCCGTCTAACGGTAATATTTAGAGAATATTTTAGCATTAATTACTCAGGAACTATTGCAATAGAATAAGGACAGAGGGATGAAAATAACCAAGTCTAGAATCGTCGAACAGAGAATAGAATTCGTCGAGCTGAGTCCATAGTTCGTCGAGCTGAGAAGTTATATTCGTCGATCTGATAATAGCTGTTCGTCGAGCTGAGATCCAAGATCGTCGACCTAAGAACAGACAACTGCTTTCTCCAGAACCTTGCCAATTCTGTACATGAAGTTTGTCGAGCTGATACTCTAAGTTCGTTGACTGGAGTTCAGTAAAGTGTTTCTAGACTTAGAATATTTTAGATGTTTCTGGAATGAAGTATTGAAGTAGAGTATCCAGAATTCGTCGTCCTGAGAAATGGATTCGTCGACATGAGAACTAGTTTCGTCGAGCTGTGGTCTTCTAACTGCTAGATAAATCTTGCCAGGAATGTGGTCTAAGTTTATCGAGCTGAGAAGATGAATTCATCGACTGGAGTATGATCCTGGACTTGAATTCTTAGTTGTTTCTGGAATGAGGTATTAAAGTAGAATACCCATAAATCGTCGACCTGAGAACTAAATTCGTCGACTGGAGTTCAAAGAAATTCTGGACTTGAAATGTTGAAGTAGAGTGTCCATAATTCGTCGACCTAAGTGCCAAGTTCATCGAGCTCAGCTCAGAGAATTATCTCTGAGTTTGTCGAGCTGAGCACGGCTTTCGTCGACCTGAGTTCGACGAACATCGAGATCATTTCCTGAGTCTCTGAAATTTCTCTAAGTCTTGAGTCTTTATGCAGTATGTTGATGGCTGGTCCATGTAGTGTTGACTCTAAGGATATGGCGTAGACTCTAGGACATAACCATGACCCTGGCTATACATGTTTGGGTCAAAAATCCTAACTTAGTGAACCTAGCCCAAATCCAACTAGGGATTCAACAAGATGTCCAAAGTGTGTTGACACTTATGTCGAGACATCTTAGTAGTCTCGACACAATTATAATTGAAGGAATTTTCAATTAAAACTTGTGAGCATCAAGACAATTGATTTGTCTCGACACAAGCATTGCCCGTGTCGACAACTTTTGTTCTGCTTGGTGTTGACATCTTTTGTTCTGCCAGGTGTCGACATCTTTCGTTTTGCCTTGTGTCGACATCTTTACTTCTTCATTGTGTCGAGACAGTTGATTTGTCTCGACACAATTTTACTTAGTAAAATTTTCTGTCTTCTTTGTGTCGAGACAGTAGCTTTGTCTCATCACAACTGCTTTAACCTTTAAAGTGTCGAGTAAACTGACTTTGTCTTCAAGGTGTCGAGGCAACTGACTTGACTCGGCACAGATGTCTTGAATCTTCTATGTGTCGAGTTATCTGACTTGTCTTGACACATCTTCTTTAAAAGTGTCTACACAGTTGAAGTGTGTCGATACTTTTGTACTTAGTCAATTTTCTACGCTGCAAGTTATTGAATGTAGACTGTGCTGACTTGTCTCGACACAGCTACTACAAAGGTGTCGACATAGCTGAAGTGTGTCGACACTTTTGAACTCTGACCATTTTTCTACAAAAACAAGTTAGCTTCTTGTGAACACCTGTCCAATCAATAAGTAATCCTGCACACATAAAATTAAATATCCATCAAATACAAATATGTGTATATCATTGAGTTGAAAGATCTTCTTCAAATCAAGTACATTGTGACCAATGTATCCAACAATCTCCCCTTATTTGGAGAAGTCATAACCCCAATTCATTGATATACAACATGATACCAACATATGATGACAGAGGTATACATTCAACAATGCTAAATAACATATGAAATGACACAATTGATAAACACATATATAGAACATTGTGTAACCAAAATTTTCATTATGAATCTGTTCTGGATTATATTTGTTTGATTAGTTATACTGATCTAAAAGTAAAAGTACAAAAATGCCTGGAAAATAGATTCTAATGATCTTCTGGTTCCTTGATGACTATGCCCTTTCCAGAATGTATTTTTGTTTTTTTACTTCTGGCACCTTGTCATCTGCTATCTTTTTCCCTTTGTCAACCTTGGATTTTGAGATCTATTCAGCCTTAATCCTTTGTCTTTCAAAATAGTGATAAGTCTTTAGGAAATACTTGTTGTGATCAATTGAATTAGCAAAAATCTTCTCTGTCTTCAGATCATGTCTGAATTTCTGGATAATCTCTTGCTGCTTTAAATATTTAGACAATTCTTGCTCTTGGTACCACTTTCCCCTATCTGTAACATTGGCATTAACTACTTTTCATGCAGTGAGGATTATTGATCTGGAGGTTGGGCTCCATTATTCAAAGTCTGGTCTAGTTTTAGCTTGTTCCCTAAACCTTTTTTTTTGATAGCTGAGCTTCTTTTTCTTTAATCATAACAGATTCAGACATCTCCACCTCTTCACATATAATATTTTGAACTGGTGGTGGAGGACTGTACATGTGTTGGACAGCAGCTTGGATAGCCTCAAATGGAACTTGCGTTATAGGATTGACATGGATGGACCAGGGGCTTGAATGGCTTCAAATGGAGCTAGTAGAAAACCAGACTTAGAAGTTTGATCTCCATCATACCATAGGGGAGGCTATCCAAAAGTGTCCCTGATATTGTTTGATATCCAGGTAGCATATTCAAAACTGGCCCTTATCATTATCCTCTCCCCCTTTATGACTTCTCTTTCAACATGATCTCTTAGATCATTCTTGTGAAACCTTATCTATTCATCTAGATAATTAATTCCTAATGTTAAAGAGTTCTTGATTTTAAGTAAATGTTCATCTAACAGTTTGTCAGATGCTTTTATATATGTAAGTAATGAGGCTGAATAGGTTGTCAGCAGAGTTTCAAAGTCTTTTGTAGCAGCAACTATCTTGTTTTCTAATTCAGTAGTCTGCTCAGTCAGCTTAACTATTATTTCTGTATGCATGACAGTCATGTTTTCATCCAAGATTCTTTGATTTTCAAGGACATAGCCTTGTTTGACTATCATTTCATCATAAGTCTTCTTTGAATATCATTTCATCTTCAGTCTTCTTTGCTTCTTGCTGTTGTTTAGCCATATAAACCACAACATTTGCTCCTTTTTGGAAGTAATCTGTCATGTCTGTCTTAAGAATATTTACTTCAAATCTTATAGACTTAATATCCCCAGCCAGTTGAAACTGCATCTCCTTATTCCTTTCATCGATATACTTTTCAAGCTGTGTTCTTTATTGATCAAGCATAATTTGTAGTCGAACAAGCAGTGAGCTTGTGTCCTCTAGATGAGCTAGAGTTGGTTCAGACTGAATAAGCCTTTTATAGCTCCTACTTTTCTTTTTCAATTCAGATAATTTCCTTTTCTTCAGCTGAGACTCTTCTTCTTCTTTATATTCAGAAGAAATTACCTCTTCAACTGTTGGTGTCTCCTTGGCTTTGTCAATATCAGGGTCCAACTCCCCTTCAACTCTTGCACCTTCCTCATCAATATTTATACTTTCTATGTTAACATCTTCATGCTGAATTTCAGTATCAGGAATTTGAATCTGTGGAATTTCATATATCTCCCCCTGGATGTCAGTTTCTTTAAACAAAAGATTTTCTTCCACTGCCTCCTTAGAGGCAGGATTTTCATATTCTTTCTCAGGAATCTGCACATCTTGTGTAAGAATCTCAGTTTCTACCCCAACTGTATTCTTAAGTGTTTCTTCTTCAGAATATTTGGAGAATTCATCTTCCATCTCTCTCTCAAACATTTCCTGTTCAAGAACCTTTGACTGTTCCAGCTCTTGTAGAACTTTCATAATTATGTTATCTGCTATATCGATGTCTGTTTCAAGCATATCATTGAGGTTCTTCCCCTACATTTGATCATTCTCTGGAACATTCTCCCCCTTCATCTGTTCCCTAGTTCCAGATGAGGTCCTAGGAGAAATTTCTTGTGCTGGAACATCTTGATCATCTGAGCTTGAACTCTCTTATCCATCAGATTTACTGGAAGAATTTTCTTCCACTACTACTACCTTCTCCTTTTTCTCTTTCTGCTTTACCACTCCAGGTGTTTCCTTAGACATGACTCTATTCCATCTGTATAAAATCCTCATATCCATTCTGCACATGTGATTAATTTTTATTCCAGTCTTTAGGTTCAGACAATTATGAATGGCTTGTACCAAGTAGAGACTTATTATTTTGCTCAGATTGGGTTTCTTGAGACATTTTGTAATTTTGTCAAAGACTACTTTGCTCCAGTCAGTCTTGACTTTGAATATTACTCAAGCCATTAGCTGAAACATGTTGGCTGATATCCTGTCATGTGCTCCTATTTTGCACACCAGCACCTTCCCTATAATTTCTGACAGAAATTTCCTGTGATTGTTCGTGCCTTTGCGGAATAGGGTACTTCCCAACTTTGTGGTTGGAGCCAATCCACACCATTCTAATGCATCTGTGGTTTTGGCAAAGTCTAAGTCTTCTTCTTGTTCAATTCTAAGTATGTGGAATACCTTGGCCAGTCTTCTTGTTGTGATTTTCACCTTTATTCCATTCACCTTAGACTTAATTTTTGTTGAATTTGATTCCAATGATGCATTGGAGAAGAATTCTGACACTTCACTTTTCCAGATATTTGTAGGTTCAGAAAGCAAATACTCCAAGACATCCTCATTGATCAGGTTCACCACTTCCTTGATTTCGTCATCCGAAGACAATAATCCATTCCGAACCAGATCATATCCTTCGAAGATGTTATCGTCATTCTTGGAAGCCATTAGAATTGAGAGGGATTGAAGAAGATGATGTGTCGACTAAAGGAGTTCTAGGTCTAGACACTCAGGGTTTAATCTCTCAAGAATTTTGGTAAGCATAGATGACACCTTCTTTCTTACCCTATTTATAGTAGATGCCGCAGAAGTTGAAAAGTTACGCTGCTAAATTTGTTCCAAGTGTTTTGGAAATGACCTAGTGTCCACACCAGTATTAATTGTTGACACAAGTTTATCGAGATGTGTCGACGCAAATCTTGAGTGTCGACACAAGTTTTATGTCTCTCTACACATATACCTTAGGCTCTCGACACCCGTATGTCTCGACACCTACTTTAGTGTCTCATCACCTAAAGTCATCCTGTGTCGACACAATCATGTGTCTCGACACATTACTATCTATAGTGTTGATACACTTTCTGGTGTCTCGACACATTACTATCTATAGTGTCGACACACTTTCTGGTGTCTCGACACATTACTACATACAATGTCGACACATTTTCTTATGTCTCGACACTGACTAGTCAAAAATTTTTCTTAAGTGTTGATTCGTAACACTTTTGTAGCTTATTTTTGAAACCTAAGTGAGTATACTTAATTACTGATTTATAAGTTTTATACTTAAGTTATTACTATTTTACTCAAAATTTAACATTCCAAGTTCAAATTTAAAGAAATTATATTTCTCTTCTTCCAAAGGCTTAGTAAAGATATCAACAATCTGTCTATTTGTAGGAACAAATTCTAAGCTGATATATTCATTTTCTACATGTTCTCTAATAAAATGATATCTAATTTCAATGTGCTTAGTTCTACTATGTGACACAAGATTATTTGCAATATAAATAGCACTTGTAGAATCATAGTATAAAGGAATTTTACTTAGCTGTAAATTGTAAACTTGTAACTGATGCTTAATCCAGAGCAATTGTGCACATCAACCACTAGCAGAAATGTACTCTTATTCAGCTGTGGATATTGCAACACTTGTCTGTTTTTTGCTGCTCCATGACACCAGCCTTCTTCCAAGAAATTGACATGACCCTGATGTGCTTTTCCTGTATTCCTTGCATCCTGCATAGTCTGCATCTGAATAGCCTATTAGATCAAAATCACTATTCCCGGGATACCATAGGCCAAGATTAGGTGTGCCCTTTAGATATCTCAATATTCTTTTAACTATAGTATAATGAGACTCCTTAGGGCATGCTTGATACCTGACACAGACACAAGTGACATACATTATGTCTGGTCTACTAGCTATTAGATAGTGTAGTGAACCAGTTATACCTCTATACAATGTGATATCAACTGGCTTCCCATCACCATATTTGTCTAAAGATATACTTGACCCCATGTGAGTTTTCATTGAAGTGGTCGTTTCCATGTCATACTTCTTGATTATCTCCTTGGTGAACTTAGACTGACTAATGAAAAGTCCATCTAAAGTTTATTTAACTTGGAGACCCAAGAAAAATTTGAGTTCACTCATGTTACTCATCTCAAACTTGTCTTGCATTAATTTGACAGATCAAATGCAAAGTGACTCATCAATAAAACCAAATATTATGTTATCAACATATATCTGTACTAAGATGGTCTTGCCTTTGACATCCCTTAGGAATAGTGTTTTGTCTATTTTCCCTCTTGAGAATTTATTCTCTAGAAAGAACTTATACAGAGTCTCATACCAAGCCCTTGGGGCTTGTTTTAAACCATAGAGAGCTCTTAAAAGTAAATATACATGAGTAGGTTTAGTAGAATCAACAAAACCTGAGGGTTGCTCTACATAAACTCTTTCTTTAAGATTACCGTTTAGAAAGGCTGACTTCACATCCATTTGATATACTTTGAATCCTTTGTAGGCTGCATATGCTAGGAAGAGTCTTATAGCCTCCAATCTAGCCACTGGTGCAAAGGTTTGATCAAAGTCTACACCCTCTTCTTGTCTATATCCATTTGTAACCAGTCTAGTTTTATTTCTGACTATAACCCCATTCTCATCCAGTTTGTTTCTATATATCCATTTGGTTCCTATAATGTTACAGTTATCTGGTCTGGGAACTAACATCCAGACATTGCACCTCTTGAATTGGTTCAGTTCTTCCTGCATTGCACTTATACAAAATAGATCCACATTAGCTTCTTCAAATTTCTTTAGTTTTGTCTAGGATAGAAACCTTGAATACATCACTGTGTTGTGATGTTTGCATCTTGTAGTCACACCCTGTGCATCATCTCCTATGATCAATTCCCTTGGATGATCCCTTAGATGTCTAATAGCCACAAGTAATGTGACTTCTTCTCCTTGACCACCTGCATCATGCTGAGTTTCTTCTCCTTATTGTTCTCGTGCAAGCACTTCTTCAACTATGTTGAATCCATCTTGTATATTATGACTTGCTGGAGCGATATCATCTATATTCAGTTCCTTTAGCTTTAAGTCTTCACCTGTTGTGCTTGATGAACCTGACTTATCATTGTAAAACATAGAACTTTCATCAAATACAACATGAACTGACTCTTCCACAACTTGATCCTTCAAGTTGTAGACCCTATAGGCCTTACTGTGGTCACTATAACCAATAAATAAGCCATCATAGGACTTCTCAGCAAACTCGGATAGATATGTTTTTCCATTATTTAGGACATAACATCTACATCCAAAGATTCTTAAATAGGTCAAGTTTGTTTTTCTGCCCTTTATAAGTTCAAAATGAGTTTTATTCTATCTTTTGTTGATTGAAGCTCTATTAAGAACATGACAAGCTGTGTTAATAGCTTCAGCCCAGAAGTATTCTGGAAGTGAAGAATCACTTAGCATGGTTCTTCCAGCTTCAATGAGACTCCTATTCTTCCTCTCAGCAATCTCATTCTGCTGGGGTGTTCTTGGTGGGGAAAACTCTTGCTGAAACCTCAATTCTTCACAAAACTTTGTCATGTAATCAGACTGAAACTCAGTTCCATGATCACTTCTAATTTTAACCACTGAGCTGTTTAATTCATTCTGAATTTGTTTGATAAAAGTCTTGAAGACATCAGAAGTTTCAGACTTTTTTCTTAAAAAGAAAACCCAAGTGAACCTGGAATATTCATCAACTATTACAAAAGTGTAAACTCTCCTTCCTAAACTATGAACTGGCATAGGACCAAACAAGTCCATATACAAGAGGTATAAATACCTCACTGAATCCTTACATTCAATACCTTTAAATGTTATTTTAGTTTGCTTGCCTTTTTGGCATGCTGAGCATATGCTCTTCTTTGAGCATTTAATGTTAGGGACATTCCTAACAAGCTCTTTACTGAAAAGTTTGTCTATTGCCTTGTATTTTAAATGAACTAGTCTCTTGTGCCATTTGACATAATGTGTGGCTTTCTCATTTGCAACTAGACATAAGGGTGAGTCTGACTTTAAAGAAAGAAAATTTAAACAATAAATATTCCCACATCTAGTGTCTGTCATGTGTCCGGAACATCTACAATCCAAGTACCAAAATTGGTCTGTCTCTAGTGCTTGGACATTCCTGTAAAATCAGAATTTATTTTTCCTTAGGAACCCAAATTATTTTGGGTCCTAGGTTCTTGTTAGTTGTGGTTCCATTGAAACAACTAGTAAGCTTCTTAATTGGATATCTTTTCTGAATATGAGACACTGAGTAATTGAACCAACAGTCCAAGGCAAATTGTCCTATCTTTCCACAACACCAGCATTCATATCTGTTGTACCTCCTCTTTGGAGGACCAGAAGGAACTTTGTGCTGACAACCCTTAGTACATGAATCGACACACTTGAATGTTGTAATTTGACTGAGAGCAAACAAGTTGTTTTGTTTCTTAGTTACAACTATCCTCCTTGGAGCAGACACATTAGGAATAACTTTCCTATTCACATATGAACTTGGTCTAACTTGTGCAGACTTCAGGATTTTTTTTCCATTAGTCTGAATTACAGGTTGTGGAATACTGGATGCTTTTGTCCTGTCAGCTTTTTGCCTCTTTTCTTATTGGGTTTAACATACACAAGACCACTTCCAGGTGTTCCTGAGAAGGTATCTATAATACACAATACAGTCTTAGGTTTAGAAAATTATTGAACTAACTTTTTCTCATTCAGGAGTTTGAGTTCCAGCCTCTGAATAGTTTCATCATTCTATTTCAGCAATAAGATTTGAACATCAATGATCTTCGTAAGCATTGCCAACTTTGAACTTTGAAGACCAATTTTCTGAGTATCCATCCTATGATGATACTGAAAACCTTTTAGTGATGCTATTTCTTCAGCTTGTTCTTTGACAAGCTTCTTACTATTTACTATGGCTTCTAACAGATTTCCAAATTTGACTGTTAGTTGTTGTAGTTCAGTCACAGAGTCAGTCTTATGTGAATCATTCTTTGAGTCACATGAGTCTAGCTCATCCTCAGTCTCATATACATAGTTTTTGTACTTGTTGAATTGTTATAGATTACCTGAGTATTCTGACAGTCAAGTGTTTCTGTTTCTGAATCATCAAATAGTGCTATTAAATTGATCTCCATTTCTTCTTCAAAATCACCATAGTGTGATGAAGGTATAGAGTTTTTCCTTTTATAAATAGCCTTTCTGATGAAATATTCTTCATTGGAGAATAGTCCAGGAAATTCTTGTTCTAACTCAGTTGAGTCAGTATCACTATCAGATAAGTCTTGGATTTCTTTGCCATCAGACTCTTATCTGATTTCTTATTCTTATAGAACTTCTTCTCTTTTGACTTTTATTTTCCTTCCTTTTTACTGGACAGTCAGCTATGACATGCCCATGCCTACTACAATAAAAGAAATTAATGGTAATCTTAGATTGTTTGTTCTGATGAGTATCATACCTGACCACAGATTTGTATCTGTGATTGTCTTTGTTTTTATTGGAGCTTGATCCAGAAGGTTTCTCTTTGTTCCACTGCTTCCTTCTCCTAAGCATTTTCTTGAATTGCCTGGTAAATAGTGTCAATTCATCATCTGATAGATCTTATGATGAAGAACAGACTTCAGTGTTATTTGTATCTTCATCCCTTCTGGGTGATGATGGGATTTCTCTTCTAGCATTTTTAGATGTATCAGCTTTGAAGGCCACTGATTTAGTCTGAAATGAACTTCTAGCAAATTCTGCTTCAGCTTTTCTAGAGTTTAGCTGAAGCACATATGACATGAGCTTCCCATACAAGTCTTGGGGTAACATATTTATTAGATTCGCCATTTCTCTTACTGCACAAATCTTGATGTCGCATTCTTTATTTAGAGATCTTAAGAACTTGTCATTCAGCTCATAATTTGAGAAAATTCTGACATAGTTTTTTAAATCATTTACTATTATAAAGAACTTTTCATAGCATTGTTCTATAGGATCATTATTTCCATGTCTAAAGGCCTCAAACTGCTGGTTGAGGAGAGATTTTTTGTCATCTCTTACCTCTCCTATACCTTCCATGTATACTATGAGTGTATCTCACATCTCCTTTGATGTATTGCAGTGCACAAGATTCTGAAAGGTGGAATTGTCTATTGCACTAACTATATATTCTGTGACCTCTTATCCATGGTGGCAAGTACCACCTCATCCTTTGTCATTTCTGACAGTTTCTTGGGTTTAAACATTTGCATCTAGGACTGATGTTTTCATTGGTACATATGGTCCTTCTTGTACAGTAACAAAGATTCTTGGATCTGAGGCTTCCATGAAAAATCTTACTCTTTGTTTCCATATAGCAAAATTGTCCTTAGTACAAATAGGCAAGCAGGCTCATGGTTTCGACGGATTAAACTACGCGTTCTTAGGTTTGACAACTAAACTAAATATCTAGCACGCGGTTTTACTACGAAGCACTATCGAATACTCAAACAATTTATGCCACAATTTCCACAACAATCAACGCAAAGGGTCGCTACTCCTTATAGAGATTGAATAAGGGCTATATGCCGATGTTCTCTCAAGCTAAAAGAACCTACCCGATTTCGATAATTAACAATTCAAATTAAAATTATTCTCAAACATTCACAATTCTAAAGTGAGAAATTTCGGACTAAAATAGTGATTTAAAATTAAGTCCAAATTAATCCCAAGATTAATTAATATGAGGGTTGCCAAATCACTTGAACACCAAAGAAATCAAGGCTAAGGAAACTGATTTCTACAAGCATTCATGAAATTTACCCGCTTCAATTTATACGAAAATATTCGGAGTAACAATGCTTAAAAATCAGATTTAATTACGCACAACATTCAATATAAATCAGGAATAATTACTAGCCTTCTAATTCCACCAAAATCTCACAAATAATTTTAGAAGAAATCTCACAAGAGATGTTTAAGAGTCGTTACCCAATCCCAAGAAGTCCGTCCACAAGATGAGTGGAGGAATCGCACACGACGGTGGTTGATTTTCTATTTCCATGCAAACTCCACGGATCCACGCCGGACGAAGAAGACGCTTGTCGTTGTCCTTTTGCAATACCCTAGAAGTGGGAGAATATGGAAACCCAAGATATATATAAAGAAAGTGGTGAGAGAAAAGGTGGTGGAATATTTTACTCAAGATGATGAGGGGTTGGCGGGTAGAGGAGAGATGTGGTCGGCGGTTTGGGTGTTGAGGAAAAGGTCGGGTGGTGTTGTTGGTGGTCGAGTTTGGTTAGTGGAGAGGGTGGAGGCCGTGAGAGAGGGGAAAGGAGGGGAGGGGTGGCGGCTTGGGATAAGCCGGCTAGGGTTGGCAAGGGGGACGAGCTCGTTTTTCATGGGGGGTGGAGGTGGCCGGCGGTTTTGGAGGGAGTTGGGGCTCGAGTTGGAGAATAGGGATGGGTGGCCGAGGTTAGCAAAGGAGGAGGAGGAGGAGGAGAGGTGGCAGGGAAATAGATATAGGAGGGGAAGAGGAAAGCCGAATATAGAGATGGAGAGGAGGGGAAGAGGAAAGCCGAATATAGAGAAGGAAAGGAGGGGAAGAGGAAAGCCGAGATAGAGAGGAGGAGGGCGGTGGCCGGCGGCCAAAGAGTAAGGAGACAAGGGGGTGGCCGAAATTTTGAGAGGAGAAGGAGAGGAGAGGAGGAGGGAAATCTTCAACCAAGGTTAGGGTTTCAATTTTCATGCATTTTCTACAAAATCCTTCATAACATGGCCTATATATAGGCTACACCACTCAATCTCCACCCTTGAAAATTAAATCACTCTTGATGGTTATATGCACCCATCTTACATATGAAATGAAATAATCAAAACAACACATGATGGTTATAAGCACCCATCATAATACATGAAATGAAATAAACTCTTAAAATAAAATTTCTTAAAAATAAAATTACTGAAATATAAATGATAAAAATATAATTATAATTATGTAATTTATAATTATATATTTTATTTATTTGCGGCGGCGTACGCTGAGCAAAACATGTAGCGGCGGCGGTGTTGGCGAAGAAACGTCGTGGTAGACTCCCATCTTCGAGCTTGCGGCAACGACCGTTCCAATCCACGAACTCTCTATGACGGGGATATATCCACCACCGCATCAGCATCGTCACCATCGACTGAGTTCTCTGTGTGATTCAGAGGCCATATATCTGATATTTTTCTAATACCTTTTGGATCTTTTTCAGACTGTTAAGTCTTTCTTGAAGAATCTCGCTCTAATACAACTTGAAAGTTAATCCTATGGGTAGACTATCACCTAGAGGGGGGTGAATAGATGACTGTTTTAAAATACTTTAGCAAATCTTTTGTCACTTAGCAATTTTAGCAACTAGAGAATTCAAAACACAGCACAATCAATAGCAATTCACAACACACATCACACAAAGAATTTATAGTGATTTCCCTATCTAGGGTATTTCGACTTCCCCCCTTCTTCCTCACTAGCAATGCACTAGATAAGGTTATAGCTCCTCATCTTTAACTCAGATCCAAAGATCTTACATGATCAGTTTCTGTTAAGAAACTTACACTCAGACCACCTGATCCTACTTCAGAGATTCTCCTAATCTCCTACCCCAGGTCTCTCAAGAACCCTATCTCAGCCTTTATAAAATAGGCTTACAACTCAGTGATTCACCCAAGATCACCTACCTTAGGTTCATCAAGAACCATACCTCAGCCTTTATAAATTAGGTTTACAACTCAGAGATAAGATCTCCTACCCACTCAGATCTCTAGGAGATCTTACAAAATAAAGAGGTAAACTATAAAGAATAAATTCTCAGAAAACAGAATTTATGTAATCTGAATAATCTGTTTGCACAGATTCTTCAATCAGTAGCAATGAATTTCTCCTTGATAAATTGGTTGGCTGATAAGTTGCATTTCTGAATCTCATATCTTCTTGATGTTGATCTGATTGATAACCTTGAAGAAATTGAAGATCAGATCCACCTTGATCTCCAGATCGACTTGTATAAAGGATCTAAAGATTTTCTTGAAGACTTTCGTCTTCTTCCTCCTCCTCGGAATCGGAATAAGAAATGAGAACTTCATGTTTGCTTGATCGATTCTCTCTTGTTGTTGTTGGTGTAGATTATCCCTCTATTTATAACCTTCATGGATGGGTAGTTACTGAATGATGACATCAGCATCTGACATCATACTTCAAAATTCCCCTTCAATCTGTTCTAGTCGAAATAACTCATTCATGTACTTGATGTGATAGTTCTGAGCCTTCTTGGCTCTTCTGTGTTGACTCAGCACATTTTCTGCAACATAAGTGTCGATATGTCCAAAGTGTGTTGACACTTGTGTCGAGACATCTTAGCATTCTCGACACAATTCTACTTGAAGGAATTTTCAACTGAAACTTGAGAGGGCCGAGACAGTTGATTTGTCTCAACACAAGCATTGTCTGTATCGACATCTTTTGTTCTGCTTGGTGTCGACATCTTTTGTTCTGCTGGGTGTCGACATATTTCGTTCTGCCTTGTGTCGACATCTTTACTTCTTCATTGTGTCGAGACAGTTGATTTGTCTCGACATAATTTTACTTAGTAAAATTTTCTGTCTTCTTTGTGTCCAGACAGTAGCTTTGTCTCGACACAACTGCTTTAACCTTTACAGTGTCGAGTAAGCTGACTTTGTCTTCAAGATGTCGAGACAACTGGCTTGTCTCAGCATAGTTGTCTTGAATCTTCTATGTGTCGAGTTATCTGACTTGTTTGGACACAGCCTCTTTAAAGGTGTCGACACAGTTGAAGTGTCTCGACACTTTTGTACTTAGTCAATTTTCTGCGCTACAAGTTGATGAATGTAGACTGTGCTGAATTGTCTCGACACAACTACTGCAAAGGTATCGACACAGTTGAAGTGTGTCGACACTTTTGAACTTTGACAAATTTTTTTCAAAACAAGTTAGCTTCTTGTGAACACCTGTCCAATTAATAAGAAATCCTGCACATATAAACTGAAATATCCATCAAATACAAATATGTGTATATCATTGAGTTCAAAGAGCTTCATCAAATCAAGTACATTGTGAACAATGTACCCAACAAAAGTGGAGTGGAAAAGAATAGAAGTTGTACTGTCTCGGTGACAACATACCAGCGGCAAGAGGCCGTTACAAAGATGTGGAGCCTGCAGTGGGTAAAAAAGCCGCAGTGGCAAGAGAAGGCCGTACAGGAAGCCCGCAGAGACCAGGGAAAAGACAGGAGCGGGAGGGAAAGTTGTTGTGGGTAGGAAAGCAGCAGTGGGAAGGGAAGCAGCAACGACTTAAGCAAGGGAGACCGCACGGTCTCGGTGAGAACACCAGCGACACAGAAAGGTGCCTCGACCAAGATGCGGTGCTCGCAGCAGTTCGGAAAGTCGCAGCGAGAAGAAGAGGTTGCAGCGTCAAGGGAAGAAGTTGTGCGATAAGAAAAGGAGGAAGGAGAGACTGCGGGTAGAAGATGAGACCATGGCGAGAGGGCGGGAAGCCGGGCGAGAAGATATAAAACCGCTCGGTTAGGGGGAAGGGGGGCCCACCGGACCGAGAGGTTTATAAAAACGAAGGGGGGGTTAAGAAGAGGTGGAAGCCACGAGAGAGAGCCAGAGGAGCGGCAAGAGAACAACTGACCGTGCGGGAAGCTAGGATTAGAAACAGGGAAGGCCACAAGACAGAGCGGATAAGCCGGAGACCAAACCGCCTGGTTAACATGAGAACCAGGTGGACAGAAACAGACAGATCGGACTGTATCCCTCTGATACCATGTAGAAAAAGAGAGCAATGAACCTTGTGGGTTGTATTTCTTGTATAAACATTAAGTATGAGTATATATATATATATATATATATATATAGGAAGAGAGGAAGAGAGAAATCCCAAAAATATAATGTGGGACTAAACCTAAGACAAACTTAGGCTCATAAATGGGCCACAATTATAATAGGCTTTTACAGATTTTTCTACTATCTTCTAACAGTATATATACAAGCATCTTCATGGAGGCCTTTGGCCGCTTCTAGGCAGGCTTCGTCCGTGCTTGATGCTCCGGGCGTTCGAAATAGAAGCGGGCTTCACCCACTTCAACATAATCCACTAACTCTACAACTGTCACTCGTGGTCACCCTGGAGCACATATGCAAAATTAAACATCAATCACAGGGCTCCGAGGAGCCGCGAGCGGCGGGTAGAGTGCCGAGCTGCTGGATTGCGTGAGCGAGTGATACCCGCTTTTATGTGGCCGAAGCCCGCCCAGAGCATCAAGCACGGGCGAAGCCCGCCTGAAGGAGGCCAAAGGCCGCCTGAGAGCATGGAGCACGGATGCAGCCCACGCTAAGATGCTCGTATCTTGGAGAAAATTAATTTTATTTTTAATTAATTTTACAAGTATTATTTATTTAATATTTAATTATTTTTATACTTTTTATTTTTATATTCTCAAATGATCCAAATTCATAAGCGTGACTAAAGTTTACGCTAGCTGTCTACCTAACAGAACCCTCACCATTTTCCAAGGGGGTTGGTTGAAGTGGAGAGACGTGTCAGGCATGATAAAAGTAAGGGCAAGTTTTATCATGTTGCAATTAGACCAACGATGCTCTATAGTTCTGAGTGTTCGGTAGTGAATTGTGTACATGAGCAAAAAATTGGTGTTGCGGAGATGACAATGCTTAGGTGGATGTGTGGAAACACGAAATTGGATAAAATTAGAAATAAATGTCTCAGGGATAAGACGAGAGTAGCACCAATTGCAGAGAAGATGCGCGAAGCTCGACTAAGATGGTTTGGACACATACAAACGAGACCATTAGAGGCACCTGTTAGGCATTGTGAAAGTCTAGTCACTAGACATGTTAAACAAGAGAGGGGTAGACCAATATAAAGACTTGGAATGAAACTATAAGACGTGATGTACTTAGGCATTAGTGAGAGTATGACAAAAGATAGGGCACAATGTCGACAAAGGATCCATATAGCCGACCCCACTATAATGGGATAAAAGCTTGAGTGTTGTGGATAAATATTATTTTTATGAGTATTATTCTTTTTATAAGTATTATCATTTTAATATTATTTTTATAAGTATTTTTATTATTTATTTTAATTATTTTTATAAGTTTTTTAAAATTACATAATTTATTTTGTATATTTTGTTATTATATAATTTAATTTTAAAAGTATTTAAAATTAGTATAATTTTTTTTATTATACACCTTTTTTAGAAATAAAACAAATATGACTTAGGGCTTTGCCGCCGCCGATGGCCTGCCCAGCTCCCGCGGTGGGGCCTCCGAACCTTGGCGAACCCACTAGGGGTTGTTCGGCGGGCAGGGCCACCGCCGGAAATGGCCCTGTGTAATGCCCCTATTCGATCCAATGTGACGGTGTCACGGCTCCGCTCTAAGCGACGCTACCGGGCTGCAGCCCAAGCACACCAACCCCTCTCCATCCGCATGCGGGTTGTTGGTGGCCACAACCTCTCTTTTATGACGCAAACTCGATAGTCAAGCGCGTACCACGGGGACTTCCCAGGAGGTTACCTATCCCAGTACTACTCCAGCCCGAGCACGCTTAACTATGGAGTTCTTCAACTTCTCATCAATAATTGAGCTGCAAGATTGTAAAACCCCAAAATGAGTAGTGGTAATTGTAGGCTACCGCGCGGTGATAGTCCTATCGCAGGCGGTAGCCCAGTGATTTAAAAGACCTAACGCTCGGGTTGGCTACTTTGAAGCTAGCGTGCCGCGGTAGCCACTCAATGCTTTTGACCACTCAATGCTTTCGAGCACTCAACGCTGTCGAAAAATCGTCGAGAGCTCTAACGCCAGGCGGTAGGAGTTACAGCGCCGCGCTAACCGATCGATGAAAATTGAACGGGTTACCGCCAAGCGCTAAAATGTTATCACGGGGAGCTAGCTCTGATAGCGGCGCCAACTGGTTAAAGCAGTTACCGCCTATGTTACCGTGCGGCGGTAGTAGTTACCGCGCGGAGGTATCTTTTGTATAAGAATGGACTTGAAATTTTATTCTCATCTTCTCATATCTTTTCTATGTTGTACTTCTAGATAGGGAAGAAGAGGAACGTCCAGGAGCTTGTGTGAGTGTTGATCCAAGATTTGCTTGTGATTGGAATCGCGAGTCGATGCTAGATCTGCGGCGAGGAAGTTGTGGCAATCAATTCCATCCGGATCATAGATCACTGTCATGGCTCCAAAGAGATCTTCAAGGGTAACGATCTTCCTTCTTGGACAAGTGAAGTATTAATTTTGCATGTGTATGGAATCCTCCACCAAAATGTGGAATTGTTAAGTGGATTCCGTTGGGTCGATACTCGTATCCCCAAGTCAGTTTGCATATATATCTGGAAATGTGTAGTACAAAATAGACATGTTGTGTGAAGCCCATCTGGACAGGTTGGTCTGGATTGGTGATGTTTTCTTTGTCGAATGTGAACTAGAGAAGATTCCGCGTATAAACGAGTATTTTACAGAGTCTGTGGGTTATGCCTGTGAATGGAAGCAACAGGAAGTACTAGAGAGGATCTACAGGAAAATACCCGGGTGAAATCACTGTTTTGGTAACTGTTAATATCGCCGGGTGACAGTGGGTGTCGCCGACGGCGATAGTTCCCAGAGAGCTATTTGTGATGTGAAAGACTAGTTTTCTGGCACTTCAGGTTACTACAGGGTTTGAGTTGAGTTTGGGCGCAGAAAGAGAGTTCTATGGATCCTGCCAAGCGATTGTGGTGAATGCTGGCATTAACTCTCTTTTTGATTGTAAAACCATTCCTTAGGGGACAGTGTGGCTATTGTGAGCTATGAGCTCTTAAAAAGGCTTCGTGCCGAATGGATAAGGGAGAAGCCGACCCGCGTCACTTATGGCGATTTGAGCAACGGGTAGGGCTGACCTATCTCCGCGTTATGGTTGTCAACTTGAGTTGCCCGGGTTATTGGGCATTCGTTGTAGCACATAATGAGAGTCTTGGGCCTGGGTGCCATTAAGACTAAGGTCTCCGGCTGTAGCCATGGAGCGCAATGCTCAAGTTTGTCGTTGGAAACGGTGGTGCGACCTGATACTTCGGTACACCAAATATGTGCCCTGAGTGCACGGAACATTTGGCCGCTGAGGTATTCATTTGTGATGTGTTGAACTGTGCGTGAGTGCACATTCTTGTGATATATCTTCTTGTAAAAATGTTATGCCTGCAGGGAAGAAATACCACTGCCCTGGGAAAGGGGTAGAATCGTTATAAATTGGTCAGCTGAATGCTGACCGTTGCCTTGTTTGCCGCCCTCGGGGTGGATTGTCTCTATGTAGGCGTTGGAGAGCCGAGCAGGAAATAGCGGGCTAAAGCCCATGCTGTTATGCTAGCCCTTGAAGGCCGAATGGAATAGTTTTAAATGTTTTCATGTGTGACCGCCTCCATGCCGATGTTTGTAATCCACACCTGTGAAGTTCAACTGTAAGGCCTTAAGGCCAAACATTTTGTGTATTTTGTAAACATTCTTTGGATATATATAAAGGTGGTTATTTATATATAGTGGACATTCATGATAGTTGAATACAATCATAACCCCTAATGGTTCCGCTAGAATGATCTGAGTTAGGATGTGTGTTGCAGTCTTTGATATTAACATGTAACCTCGCCGTCTGTTTGTGGTATATAGTGTGGGGCCACGGCCAGACCTTCTATTATATGCCATTTAACGGATTGAGGTGTTACAATTTGGTATCAGCTTGTTTTGTTCTTCCTCCTTCGAATTTGTGGTCGAATTCTTTTGCGGGGTGGCGAGCACGTATATGTGCGACCCGTTATAACATAAATGAACTCAAGAATGTTCACTTTGGAATGAAAATACACATATTTGGGGAACTTGTGCGTTCCTAGTATTGTTTTTTGCAATATTTTAGTTGCTTAATTGTGTGTTTCACGATTGTATGCGACTAGAGCGAATGCGGGGTAGCAAGAACCCTAGCATTTGATTGGGATTAATACGCCACCTGAGGTGTCAACACCTCCTCCTTTGGTAGATACGATCCGGTTGATTGCTGATGTGGTCTTTGCAATGATCAAGGCCCAACATGAGAGGCATGAACAACCCTCTATTCCGTGGTAAATTAAATTCCGGGTTGGTGTACTTGAGCAGATGGCAAGGGGAAGAGCATCGGCTCCGCCATTGAATATGTGTCGGAGTCAAGGAGTGTACATGGTCGCGGAATACTTTCATGCATTTGTTGCGCTGAGACAACATGCAGAGTTTGTGTTTGAAACCGAGGAGACTAAGACCAACATATTTTATGATGGTTTGCATGAGGAACTACGATGTCTATTGGTGGGTCCAAAGTTACTTGGATTTGATGCCTTAGTAATGACTGCTAGGTCATTGGAAATGTACTTGAATAAGTTCAGGGCGAGGCACGAGTCCAATGTGTCGATCTGTGCAAATATGTTAAAATCAAACTCTTACAAGTGGAAGAAGAAATTACATTTATTGGATTCGACCTCTTCCACAATCATGGGAACAAAGAAAAAGTGTGGTCCATATGTTTGCTTTTCGTGTGGTAAGGTAGGATATCGTGTCTGAGAATGTCGTGGTGATGCGCCAAGGACAACCAAAGCTAAGGTTGGAGCAGTTGCAGGGCAAACTCAGCACATTTGCTACTCATATGGCAAAGAAGGACATAAAGCCCGAGAATACCGAAGTGGCCCTTAGACAACACCAAACAAGAAGGGAATGTTGATGTATGTACATAAATAACTGTAATTATGTACCGTATGGTTCCTAGTAAGAAATGATGTATACAATAATACTTGTGTTCATATATAAACATGGTTTGATGAATAATCAAGAAGTCGTTTGCTTATGGCTTAATATATGACTTGTGTGCTTATTTTGGTATGACAGATACGAGTGGAATGACATGGCCGTAATGAAAGGAGTCAAAATGATATGGTAAGATGTTGTTATGAGGTCATATCAGGATGTAGGAGCGTCTGTGCTGACAATCGTTGTGTTTGATGTGATCATAGGTATGGTATAGCTCTTGGAGCAGCGTACCAGTATAGATCACAACTTCACGGAAGTCACACTTGGAAAGATCACCGAACAAGGGACTAAGTTCGCTTGACTGCGAGGATCAAGTAAGATATGGATGTCTGATCTCCAAGTCATCACTTGTTTGTCTACGCACGAAGTAATTCTTCATGCCTATAGCAGGCTTTAGGCCTTAGCCCGGTTGAGTGTCACTCCTATTCTGTCGGTTTATACAGATGTGTTTCCTAATGACCTCCATGGGTGATGCCCCCTCAGGAGACCAACGATACTATTGTGGTGGTGCCAGGTATAAAACCTGTATCGCGCTCGCCCTATTAAGTAGCGCCAAAGTAAATGGGGGAACTAAAAGTGCAACTACAAGAGTTGCTGGAACAGGGGTATATATGCCCAAGTATGTCATCTTGGAGCGCACCTGTTCTCTTTATGCCAAAGAAGGATGGTAGCTTGTGGTTGTGCATCAACTATCGTGAGTTGAATGAGCTGATGGAGAAGAACAAGTATCTAATACCTCACATTGATGACTTATTTGATCAGTTAATTGGATCAACCGTATATTCGAAACTGAACTTAAAGTCAGGTTACTGCCAGTTGAGGATTCGGGAAGGTGACATTCCCAAGACAGCGTTTGGACATGCCACAGTCACTACAAGTTAACGATAATGTCGTTTGGGCTAACAAATGCGCCATCAGTGTTCATGGACTTAGTGCATCGAATATTTTGAGAGTACTTGGATTTGTTTGTAATTATTTTCATTGATGACATTCTAATGTACTCTCAGTCGGAAGAAGATCATGTGAACCATTTATGGATGGTGTTGCACACCCTGAGGAGAAACAAGCTCTACGCCAAGTTCTCAAAGTGTGAGTTTTGACTGTCGTTAGTGGCTTTTCTTGGCCATGTGGTGAGTGGAGACTGCATTGCGGTGGATCCATTAAAGATAAAAGCCATTCGGGAATGGCCAGTGTTGTCTTCTATGACCGAAGTCAGGAGTTTCCTTGGATTGGCGGGCTACTACAGACGTTTTGTAGAAAACTTCTCACGGATCGCTTTGCTTCTTACCATACTAATGTGGAAGAATCAGAAGTTCATTAGGATGCCAGAGTGCACTAGAACTTTTGAAGAGCTGAAGTGTCGCTTGACCACGACGCCAATCTTGACGTCGCCATGTGGTGCGGATGGCTTTAAAATTTATAGAGATGCATCAGGGAGTGGCTTAGGTTGCGTTATTCTTCAGTTTGGAAATATGATTGCTTATGGCTCATGCCAGTTGAAAGTGCATGAGCGGAACTATCTCTTCCATGACTTGGAGTTAGCGGCAGTGATTTTTGCACTTAAACTATGACGCCATGATTTATATGGAGTGAAGGTGGATATATATTCACGGATCATAAGAGACTAAAGTACTTGTTGGATCTGAAGGATCTCAACATGCGACAACGTAGGTGAAGGGAGTTCCTCGTAGACTACACCTTCCAGATTCATTATACTCTAGGGAAGGGAAACATCATCGCAGATGCCTTGAGTCGTAGGAGTCCTGCAAAGACAACTTGGTTGCTGATGCATGATGAGCGTCTGATCAAAGAGTTAGAAGCGTTAGAAATTTCTTGTGTTGACAAGAATTCCACATCAAATGTGTGCTTGACCTGGACGGAGGTACAATATGACCTTGAGGATAGGGTTTGGCGAGCAATGGAACTCGATGAAAGTTTACAACGCTATGCAGTGAATGGAGTAAATGGCCAATTATCCTGAGATGACGACCTTTTACGAAAAGATGGTCGTTTATGCGTCCCAAGTATGGGTAAGTTAAGAGATAAATTGATGTATGAAGCTCATTTTACGAAGTATTCAATTCACCCAGGGAGCACAAAAATGTATAAAGACAGTTCTGGTGGCCAGACATGAAGAAAGACATAGCACTTTATGTGGCTAAATGTCAGACTTGTGCCTTAGTGAAAGCGGAATGACATAAGCCTGGAGGTTTCTTGATGTCGCTATCTATTTCGGAATGGAAGTTTGATGACCTTTCGATGGATTTCATGCACGGTTTGCCGAGATCACAACGCAGGAATGATTCTGTTTGGGTGATCTGTCTTACTAGGCTTTCTTGTGAAGCCAGCAGGTTCTCCAGCTCAAGCAATGACGACTGAGTGGCCCAGTCTTGAACAGAAATAATGAAGGCCACATACTCCTTCTGCAATTCGCGGATTATATGTCTCTTAAGCTTTACCTCTTAAATCGGCTCATCAGGGTCCAACGCTGAACTTTCAACACATAGGTACTTCATCTTTAGGAAGAAAGTAGAGATGGACAAATCTCCATGAGTGTCTCTCGCCAACTCATTCTCCAGGAATTGTAGCCGAGCCACATTCTTCTTATTGAACAACCCATCAAGGGAAGTCCAAATATCTGTAGTTGACCGACATCCAATGATGTGGTCAAAGAGCTCCAGTGAGATAACCGGTTTGAGAGTAAACTTCACCTTAGCGTTTGTCTTTCACCAAGCTCTCACCATTTTAGCATTGCCAGTGGCAGCAGTAACCTCTTGCCTTTCGTCTCCACAAACGACCTCCCAAAGGTCCTCGCCTAGAAGGTAACTCTTCATACAAGACCTCCACTTCTTGAAGTTGGCTGGCGTTAAAAGTTCAATTTCAAGACCCCTTGTGAATCCTCCTTCTATTGCACAAACACTGGTCTACTTAACGCCCAAAAGCAAAAAAGCAAACTCGATGGTTGATCACTGCTCAAACCTTTGTTCCCTCTGATACCATGTAAAAATTTGTGATTATCGAAAAATGGGAACCAGGTCGCAGGAACACTCAATGATATCCAAGTCAAATAAACTAGATGAAAATAGAAGAGCAAACAAATCGTGTACTATCAAAGTTCTTTACAATGTAAGACATACATGACGAGACATGATTCGCCAATGTATCTGATAGAAGCAAAAAACAAATAAGGCAAAAACTATCCGGGCGGATAGAAACAAAAACCGCCAACTTTGCTAAACTGAACTGGGGAGTCCACTGAAGCCGCCAAGTCACCAGACCACAACCTAACCACACGGACACCCCGTTATTCCAAGCTGAAGAACTCTGTTCGCAATTTGCAAGCCTCTAACCACGAGGTCGCCTAGTCGCCAGATAACTGCGAGTAGTTGTTACTGAACTGAACAGACAGACCGCCAGAAGTGGACAACCTTATTGAATTTGGAAAGATTGCCAATGAGAAGACCTGGTCGCAATCCGCGACTTGCTGTAAATCATCGATTCTATACACAGAACCCGCAGCCCCTTTGGCGCCTATAAATAGAGGGGGTAGGTAGGACATAAGTACGCTGTTGCGATTTTGAACCTCTAGCTCGCGAGTATCTTCACATGCTCGCGCGCTGCGAATTTGCTTTGCTCCTCAATCTTCTTTCTTCTCTCTTGTTTAGAACTAGCAAGATGGTTGGAGATGATGCTAGTGCTCGCCGCCAAGCCTACGCCGCCAATTTCGCTGATGCGGCTTTCAAAAAGTCCATTACAACAGAGCGGGACTTGGAAAACTTTAGGGAGCGACTTTTGCCGGAGGGATACTCGGCCCGCCTTCCTAGTCGCAGCGAGAGACTAAACACATGTATTGAGGGCGTGCTTGTCCTCCCCCTTCGCCACTTCGACGCCGGTCGGCGACTTCCGTTGTGGCCGGAGTATTGCGATATTCTCCGATACTTCGGCATAGTTCCCACGCAGATCAACCCCAACGGAGTTGCCATCATCATGCGGTTCCTTTGTTACTTGCGCGAGGAGAGTATCATTTTTGATCTTTTCGTATTCCGCAAAATATTCGCCTTCGCCGCGACTGCCGAGGGCATGGTATATTTCAGCAGCCATGTCTGTACCCTGGTGGGGACGACGAATAAAGTACATTGCTGGAGCGAGATGTTAATCTTCGTTGAGGGCGACTTTGGTGACGTCCAGGGAAGGCCACACCAACCTGCTGATGTCGCCTTCCTTCCACCGATATTGGAGGGTGTGCGCGAGCAGCTCGTCGAATCGTTCCGAGGTCGCCTGTTCGATGTTATTTTTTGGCGACTAAACGTCAACACACTGTTTGTTCGAGGTCCATTATAATGTAGGTAAGTCTTAACGAGGAACGTCTTTTGCATACTCGTCGCGATAGCTGTTTGTTTACACTACTCGGCATTTTGCAGAGCCGAACGAGCTCCCGGCGTGGCCGATTCCTCCAGCCAAAAAAATTGCCACCTCGCTTCTTGACCCCCACTCGCCGGCTGATATCGGTGAGAAGAGGAAACTCGCCAAAGGCAAAGGCAAAGCCAGGTCGTCGGGCCCAGCGACCAAAAAAACAGAAGGTGTCGTCGCCGTATCTTGACGACCAAGATTCGCCGCTCCATGCTCAGCTTCCCCACTTCCACCCCAATTTCAACCTGGGGCTAGACGCGGTGGACGCCTATGGTCGCCAGTTGGTGACCTGGTCGGCAGACGAGCATCTGGTGACGTTGAGCACCAACCTCCCCTCCTGGGCGGAGGAAGGGGAGGACAAGGGGGAGGCCTTTGCCGTCCTCCACACGATGTACGGGCGAGGCGATGCCGAGTCAATGCTGGATCTCAGCGAGGAGGAACTCGCCCAGCAGGCGGCCTGCTCGCTCGCACAAGCCGTCGAATTAAATCATTTCGCGGCGAGGAGGATGTTGGAGAGGACAAAAGCCTTGAAGATCGTCAGTAAGAAGTCGATTGATATCGGCATGGAATCTACTCGCTGGCGCGATTATGAGGTAAGTCGCCTCTACGCGCGATGTTAATGTTGCCACACTTGATTCTTTTTGCTGACTTCATTCTTTCTAGCAGGCTTCCGAGATGGAAACTGCAAAAAAACTCTCTGAGTACGAGGCGGAACTCTCCAAGTCTCGGGCTGATCTTCAGGCAGCCCAGATCCGTGCGGCCGAGATGGAATCTCGCCTTGCCATTTTAGAAGCCGATGCGAGTTCCTCTTCTCCTCAGCCGCGGCCGGAGGACGATCCTCACTATGCCATCAAGCGATCTCGCATCTTGTGGGAGGAGAGGTCGTCGGTTCGCCGCGAGATAGCCCGCGCGGCAGGCAACGTCGTGCTCGCGAGGCTGAGGATTAGCGGGAAGCTCGATGAGGGGGAGAAGGTGTTCACAGTTGACGAACTCATACCTGAGCTACTCGCTAAGACAGTCTTGCCAGATCGCCTGCCTTCACCATTGTTGGGCTCTGGCAGCAGCGGCAGCAGCAGCGGCAGCGGCAGCGGCGAGGAGGAAAGTGATGAAAGCGGCGAGGAAGAGGACGCCGAAATTAGAGACGAGGAATATCGGCCTGATACTGGCGATGATGAGTCCTAGTTGCTCGCTGATATTCCCCATACTCACAAAAGATAGTTAGCGCCTTTTCTTTTTTGTAGCAGATCTTTTGTAACTTATAACTTTGAAAGAGAAATATATATACAAGTTAAGTTACCATGCCGTTGATTTCTTGTTCGCTTGTCTGCTGATAATACTCGCTAGGCTCGTAGGCTCGGGGAGAACGACAGTTCATGACGCTTGTACGTGAGCGTTATTCATAATCGCGCAATCGATACTCGCACGACCATAGTCGCTCTTTATAACTCGCACCACGGTACTCGCGCGCAGCTACTCGCCATATCATACTCGCACTTCGCTATGTCCTACTTGTGTATTCGCCGATGCCCGCGTGCATACTAGCCCAATGCTGCTCGCATCATCCCAACGAGGAACTTGGTCTAACTCGAGGAGGTCGTTGGCCAATACGCAGGAGAGGAGCTCGTGCAGGGACTTGGACTTACGGGGACCTACCACTCTAGGACTTGAACATTGTTGGAGTCGACAGCTCTCAGGAGCCTTGCTCGACTGGAGTGGTGTAGGTCGACTCGGGGAGGCAAGTAGTCGGTCTGCAGGAGAGGAGCTCGTACAGAGGTCTCGGACTACAACATCACTCCAGCGAGGATCTCGATCTCACTCGAGGAGGACTGTGGCCAATATGCAGGAGAGGAGCTCGTGCAGGGACTTCGACTTACGAGGACCTACCACTTGAGGACTTGAACATTATTGGAGTCAACAGCTTTCAGGAACCTTGCTCGACTGGAGTGGTGTAGGTCGACTCGGGGAGGCAAGTAGTCGGTCTGTAGGAGAGGAGCTCGTACAGAGGTCTCGAACTACGACATCACTCCAGCGAGGATCTCGATCTCACTCGAGGAGTTCTGTGGCAAATATGCAGGAGAGGAGCTCGTGCAGGGACTTGGACTTACAGGGACCTACCACTTGAGGACTTGAACATTGCTGGAGTCAACAGCTCTCAGGAGCCCTGCTCAACTAGAGTGGTGTGAGTCGACTCGGGGAGGCAAGTAGTCGGTCTGCAGGAGAGGAGCTCGTACAGAGGTCTCGGACTACGACATCACTCCAGCAAGGATCTCGATCTCACTCGAGGAGGTCTGTGGTCAATATGCAGGAGAAGAGCTTGTGCAGGGACTTGGACTTACAAGGACCTACCACTGGAGGACTTGAACATTGCTTTTCCTGCTGCTTCAAGAGTTTTAAAATGGATTAAGCTCATCAATATCTTTGAGGACGAATAAATCAGAAATTGAACGACGATCTTGCTGACGTCGAGTTGGGAGGTTAGCGTCCAACCCTGTTTCTGATAGTTCCTCCAGTCAGAGGAGAGATGCAATCGGGGGTAGCTAGGCCGGCATGCAAGGGAGGAGCTGATCTCGGCCATCAATGCAGGGGTACGGTCTTACAAGGGCACTTATATCTCGAGGCATCGTCCCATCGTCCGAACTGGGCTATCCACAAGAAACTGGTCAAAGGCACGTTTTCCAATCCAAATGCTGTGATCGCTCTCAGCTTTGCTAACTGGCTACGAGCACAAATGCAAGAGCAAGGGGCAATATTCTTCCGAGGGTCCTACAGGACGCACTCGCGGCTAACATATTCCCTCGGGCCTATCATGGCTCCCTGGCTACTGGAGGGTGAGCTTGGCCAGGTTGATCCTTCTCCAAATCCGAGAGGTTGGGGTCCAGACCCGTTCCCGCTAGTTCCTCCAGTCGAAGGAGAGATGCAGTCGGGGGTAGCTAGGCCGACATGCAAGGGGAGAGCTGATCTCGGCCGTCAATGCAGGGGTCCAGTCTTACAAGGACGCTTATATCCCGGGGCATCGTCCCATCGTCCGAACTGGGCTATCCAGGGGGAATGAGTTGACGGCCAGCTTATCGGATCGATCTTGAAGCAAAACCTTGAGTTCCCAGGAAACTTGCGATAAAAAACAGGATGAACAGAAGAAGAATAGTTGCCATTGCATATATGTAAAGGTATGTACAAACAAAATACATCATTGGTCACTAAGGATAGAACCTTTTCAGGTCATCCCCGCTCCAAGTACCTCCCAGCTGCTCCCCAACCTGATCCTGGAGATAATAGCCCCCGGTGGCCAAGGATTCCTGGATAATGAAGGGACCTTCCCAGTTTAGATGTAGCTTGCCCACTGTTTCACCTCTTCCTGCGGCGTCCACCTTCTTCATAACCAGATCTCCGGCTAGAAAATGCTTTAGGCGGACATTTTTGTCGAAGTGCTTCGCCATGCGCCGCTTGATCTCCTCTTGGCGGATGGAGGCCAACTCACGAAGCTCTTCCACGAAATCCAGTGAGAGTCTTTGGGCGTCCTCATTCTCCAAGCGCCATTCTTCGCCACCATCTCCAGCTGCTATAACTCTCGGGCTACGAACCTCGAATTCCACTGGGATGAGTGCCTCGGACCTGTGGGATAACTTGAAAGGAGTTTTCCCCATGGCCGAGTTTGGAGTTGTTCTCAAAGCGCAGAGAACCGAGGGGAGCTGCTCCGCTCAATTGCCCTTCAAGTTGGTGACTTTTTTCTTCAGAAGGTTGATGATCAACTTGTTGGCTGCCTCCACCTATCTGTTACTGCGAGGATAATGTACAGAGGCGAATCGAAGATCCGTCCCTAGCTGCTTGCATAAGTCCTCTAACTCTAAACTGGCGAACTGCGGCCCGTTGTCGGTGATGATGGCTAGAGGAATCCCGAACCTGCATGCAATTTCCCCCCAAATGAAGTTCTTCACTATCTGCGACGTGGTTTTGGCCAAGGCTTTTGCCTCGATCCACTTGGAGAAGTAGTCAATCATGACAAACACGAACTTCCTCTGCCCGCTGGCCTTAGGAAAGGGGCCGATCAAGTCCATCCCCCAGATGGCGAAAGGCCTTGAAGCTGTGATCGAGCGAAGATGCTGAGCTGGTTGTAGTTGAAGAGGTGCGAAGAGCTGGCACTGGAGGCACTTTTTGGGAAAGACCTTTGCATCCTTCCTGATGTTGGGCCAGAAGTACACATGCCTTAGAATCCTTTGTTCAAGAGTGCAAGTACCCGAGTGACTGCTGCACTCTCCTGAATGAATCTCCTCCAGGATACGAGATATTTCAATCGCTGATAGACACCGAGCCAGAGGACCTGAGATGGTTTTGCGGTAGAGTTCCCCTTCTTGAAGCAAATAGTAGGCGGCTTTGTAGCGAAACTTTCCCTTGTCTCCTTCGCTGGCAGGTATCTGACCCGTTGTTAGGAAAGAAACGAACGGATCCCTCCAAGACGCCCTCTGCTCGATTTCCATCATCTCCCCTTCCTCGATGGATGGTCGGAAAAGTTCAGTCACGATCCCCCCAGCCCGGGGACCGTATTTGGCAAGATAGTCAACTTCTGAATTCTCCTCTCGGGGCACGTGCTCGACAAAGAAAGATTGAAATCCCCCGATCAGACCTTTCACTTTGATCAAGTATCGCTGCAAAATCAGATCGTTCACCTCGAACTCGCCTCTGATCTGGGAAGCGACTACCATCGAGTCGGTGAAGGCCCTTATATCTCGAATTGCCAACTCCTTAGCGAGACGCAAGCCGACCACCATAGCTTCGTACTCCGCCTGATTGTTGGTAACTGGGAAGAGAATCTCGACTGCTTGCTCGATCCTGGTTCCCTGAGGGCTTACGAGCACAACTACGGCTCCCACAGAATATCTGCCCGAAGCCCCATCCACAAACATCTTCAAGGACACCGCGCTAGAATAGCCTTCCTCTCCCTCCACCTAGGCCGAGAAGTCGGCAAGGAAATCCGCCACCCCCTGCGCCTTGATTGCTACCCTTGGAGAGTAAGAAATATCAAACTCGCTAAGCTCCACCGCCCACTTTGCCAGCCTTCCAGAGTGGTCCACTCCATCCATGATACTCCGTAGAGGATGATCGGAGATGACCTTGATGGAGTGAGCTTGAAAATACGGACGGAGGCTTCGAGCTGAAACCACCAAAGCGAACACTAGCTTCTCCAGAATAGGGTACCTCGTCTCCGCCTGCCGCAGCACTCTACTAACATAGTAGATAGGAAGCTGACTCTTGCCTTCCTCCCGGACCAGCACCGAACTAACTGCTTCCGTCCCGACTCCCAGGTAGAGGAAGAGATCTTCATTACCTCGCGGCCCCTGGAGGAGAGGAGCTTGGGTTAGCTGTTGCTTGAGATTTCCGAAAGCCTCCTCGTACTCCGCCATCCACTCGAACTTCTAATTTCCCCGAAGGGTCTTGAAGAATGGAGAGCACTTCTCCCCTGCCTTGGACAAAAAATGGCTGAGGCCTGCCAGCCTTCCAGTCAGCCTTTGAACTTCCTTAGGATCCCTTGGTGACACCATCTCCAGAATGGCCTTCACCTTATCTGGATTAGGTTCCACCCCCCCCCCCCCCCCGGGGAGTGAGGAGGTGACCTAGAAATTTTCCCCTTCCAGCACCGAAGACGCATTTGGCCGGATTGAGTCGCATCTTGTACTTCCTCTGTGTAGCAAAGGTCTCCACCAGATCCGTTATATGCTCTGCAACGCTTTTGCTCTTGACGAGGAGGTCATCTACGTAATCCTCCAAGTTCCGCCCCTTCTGCCCCTTGAAGATTTGATCCATCATCCTCTAGTAAGTGGCACCTACATTCTTGAGCCTGAAGGGCATCATCTTGCAGCTATAGCAGCCACCGTTGGTTATGAAAGA
The DNA here is from genome assembly GCA_039583875.1 of Platanthera guangdongensis. Taxonomy (NCBI): domain Eukaryota; kingdom Viridiplantae; phylum Streptophyta; class Magnoliopsida; order Asparagales; family Orchidaceae; genus Platanthera; species Platanthera guangdongensis. Next base: position 236,055,158 of record CM077158.1, read on the forward strand.
GACGTCCAGGCAGTCGGGGGGATGCATCCGGATCTGGTGATATCCTGAAAAATCATCAAGAAAACTCATCACAGGAAACCCGACGGCGGAATCAACCAGCGCGTCGATTTGAGGCAAGGGGTAGCAATCCTTCGGGCAAGCTTTATTCAACATTGAAAAATCGATACATAAACGCCAGCCCCTTTCAGGCTTTTTCACCATTACAACATTGGAGTCCCAGCCTGGATACTGGATCTCCGAGACAAAACCCGCCTTCAGCAGCTTCTCCACCTCTTCCCTGATCGGCTCGGCCAGCATGGCAGCGCTTCCTCTGATTTTGTCGAACTGGGGCCACTGCGGGATCCAGGTTGAGTCGATGACAAGCAACATCGGCGTCCACCCCTAGCATCTCGGCGGCGCTCCATGCATTGAAATCAACGTTGTCCTACAGGCAAGTAGCCATCTCGATCTTCCCCCCAAGCGACAAGGATCCTCCCACCTTCAGCAATCCCGGCTCTCCCCCTCGAGAAATCACCTCTATCTCCTCCACCTCCTCAGCAACACATAACTCTTTTTCCTTCTCCAGCAACTCCTCCAGCTTTTCTCCGTCACCCATCCAGCTGATGGTGCTGACGGCATTCAAGTAGCACTCCCTGGAAGCCTTGGGATCTCCCCTGATCCTGATCTGCACATCTCCGCGGCAATACTTCAGGCACTGGTGGTACGACGACGGAACGACCCTGAAGTAGCTGATAAGAGGCCGCCCGAAGATGGCGTTGTAACCGCTTGGTGCGTCGACGATGATGAAGCGACATCAGATCGACGTCCCGCCAAGCGTAACCAGTAGCTCCACTGCTCCCTCTACCTCTTTCTTCTCTCCTGAGAAGCCAAAGAGCGGTCCATCTGCAACTTGGACCCGGGACGCTTCCACCTGAAGCCCGAAGAAAGTTCTTTTGAAGATGACGTTCACCGAGCTACCGTTGTCCGCGAGGATTCGGTCGACGGTGAAGTCCTCGATGGTGGCTTGAATGACCAAGGCATCATGGAAAGGATTCTCATTTCCCAACATGTCTTCCTCCGAGAATGTGATCTTCTCTAATGGCGGCGGTGTCTGTGACGTCAAGGCGACATTCTTTCGATAGATTTGGTGAACACTTCCCTTGCAGGAAGCTCCAAGCCCGGCCTCTCCATTGATCACACCTACATGCCCACCTCATGGGCCATGTATTACTTCCCCACGAGTTCCCAGATCAACCCGGTCCTCGTTCCTCCTCCTTGCTAGGGCTTGGAATGCCACCTGCACCACCGGGGCCTCCTGCCTCTATTGCTCTCTTTCTGCCGCTCCTGCCTCCAGCCTCCTCCTTGCTTCCCAGAACTCGGGACAAGCCAAGGTCCCGTGCCCCTCTACTCGATGAATATCGCAGTAAAGGAGAATCGCTGCCTCCTGACGCATCTCTCGTTGCTCCCTCTGACGCCGCTTGCCGTCTTGGCGAGCGATGGCCATTGTCTCCCTTCTTCCTCCTCCTCGGCCTCCCTCCTACCGATTTCCATTCCTCCTCTCTTCCTGATACTGCTGCCTTGATGGTCTCCATTGGGGGCGATTCTCTGGATACTGGAATCGCCTTTCCTCCCTTCCTCCTCCCCGAGCTTCCGCCGGCCTTCTCTCTTCCTGTCTTCGAGGCCCCACCTGCCTACTTTCTTCAACCCTCCTGGGTTCTTCTCTCTTCCTTCTCTCCTCTCTCCTTGGTTCTTCTTTCTTCTTCTCCTCTCGCCTTTCCGGTGTCCTCCTTGACTTCGACCCCGAAGGTCCTGCTCCCCTCCTATCTGCCGCAATCTCCCCATCCAACCTTGCTAGAAAGTCCTTGTTTTTCTCCTCCCCTCGAACGAAGGTGTTCGCCTTATCTATCATTTCTTCAAAAGATCTCGGGGGATTGGACCCCATCTCCAAACTGAACAAACGTTGCTTCAACCCGAAATTGAGGGTCACCATCAAGGTAAAATTGTCCACCTCTTCCACCTCCAAAATCTCCTCCTGAAAGCGGTCGATGTAATGACCCAAACTCTCATGCTGCCCTTGGACAATTTTGAAGAGGGTCGTCGCTTCCTTCTTCCTCTTCTTTGATGTCGCGAACCTCGCCATGAGGCCCCGACGCAGATCTGAGAAGTAGTACACGGACCCTGCCGGTAGTTTACGGAACCAATCCCGAGCATTCCCCTTCAGGGTGATGGAGAAAAACCTGCACTTGAAGGTGTCGGACATGTTGCGGATGGAAACGACATCTTCAAACCACTAGAGGTGTCTGACAGGGTCGTCTCTGCCGGAGTAGTAAGTAAGAACAGGTTCCCTAAACCCTTCTGGAACTGGGGCGGCGAGGATCTCATCACAGAAGGGGGTCCTCCCGCCCTGGCGGTGACGAGTTTCATCCTCGCTGGAGACGTCATACTCGTTGTAGTGCCGAGTATCTCTGAACCTCGCCGGCGACATTGGATCTCGAAAACGGATAAAGTCGCGACTGCATTAGTCGCTCTTCCCTTGCCCAAGCGGGCTCCTTTCCAGCTCGCCTCGACGGCTCTTCCTCTTCTAGCGGCGTCAGGCGACGGGGAGAAGTTGCCGTGACCTCTGGGTGCTGAGCGAAACAGGTGAGGATGGTTTGCTCGATATTCCTCGCGAACTCTTCAAACGCGGCCACTGTCACAAACTCTCCACCTTGCGCGGCATCTCCTCCTACTGTCGAGTTGCCGACCAACTCTCCTTGCTCGCCACCAATGGCCATCTCACTCAACTTCCAAACTTTCCTCCTTGGCTGCGATCCACGCTTACCGCACCAAGTGTTGAAACCAGGAAAAATCCCAACCTCAGAATTCGGACCAAAGCCGGCTAAGGTTACTGGCTCTGAAGCTAGATCAGATGGCAAAGATGACTAGAACAAAGAATCAGGTCAAATAGGACCCCAGATGTTGCGGCAGGAAGGACCCACAACGTACCCGGATGCTTGAAAGGAGCAACCCCTTCTCAACCAAGGATGGCCGAACTGGGTACGAGGGAAGCTAGCTGGCGAGGTCGCAAGGTCGTGACTTGCTTTCCAAGGAAAAGGAATCCAAAGATTTAGCTAGTATCCCGAAACTGAAGCGCGCGAGTATCCTGCCAAGTATTTCAAATGCTCCACCTCGTACCCCTGGGGTCCTATTTATAGGCAAATGCAAGGGGAGGGGGTCATATTTATACCCCACCCCCTGGCGACTAGGCGACTTCCAGAGGAACTCGCACTGGTTGGGCGAGTATCTCGCCTAGTCGCATACCTGGTGAGTATGCGAGGGGAGCTCGCCTATACTCGCCCAGGCCTTCCGCGATCTTGAATGCTGACTTTGACTCCTGCCTTGACTCGTTGACCTTGACTTCTGCTGACATGGCTGTGGTAGGACCCTCTCTCGACGAATACGGGTTGTACACGTATGACCCGCCCCTAGTTTGTTTCTATGCACATGCAATATATTCCAACCCGAGCCTCCATCTCACAGGACCAACCCGTCCTGAAGTGAAACCTCCCGAGCCTCCAGCTCGCAGGACCAAACCTGTCTTGATATCAAACCCCCGAGCCTCCAGCTCATAGGACCAAACCTATCCTGATTTCAAACTCCCGAGCCTCCATCTTGCAGGACCAAACCTGTCCTGATATCAAACTCTCGAGCCTCCAGCTCACAGGACCAAACCTGTCCTGATATCAATCTCTCGAGTCTCCATCTCGCAAGACCAAACCTTTCCTGATATCAAACTTCCAAGCCTCCGGCTCATAGGGCTAACGGTCCTGAATCCCTCCAACCCTTCATGGGTGAGATTGTCACATCATTCTCTTAATCCTGAATCCCTCCAACCCTTCACAGGTGAGATTATCACATCGTTCTCTTAAACTATTAGATAACTCTTGTCTAATGGTTATTACACTTAGCAACTTAGGGATAGTCCTTGGACTGCCCAAGGCATGCCCGGTGAAGGGCTCTCGGGGCACTAGGAACTACGATGGGCTGAAGCCCAAAGCTTACTTTCTCAAGGACACTTACTCTTATTAGTGTTTACCCATTATTAATACCCAACTTTCCATGTTACTCTGGTGTGAACCTAGTGACTTAAAGTATTAATGTGAGAGCGGCGGTCTTCCGCTGTTCTCCGATCTAGATACTCTCCTAGGGGTTTTACACTCTAACTCTCGTTACTAAGTAGTGACCTACTTGACACCAACCAGGATTTCAACTTCCCAATGTAGTTCTCCTTCTAACCACTTTTCATATCCCCCTGTGGGTCCTAGTGTTATACACTACTTTTGCTATACGCAGCCCACAACCTAATCTTAACCCATGTGATATGACTGTAAATCTCTTGGGACAAATTCCCCTACATATTTATCATGGGTTTATCTTATGTGTGGAGTTGACCCTTTATGATTTCACCATTTTTCTAAGTATTTAGGGTCTTAAATTAAATCATATGATTATGTGAACTAGGTTACTTTGTATATGAACTACCTTATCCAAAGGTCCAACATGCCTAAGTAATTTTTCCTGAAGTTCCTCTAGGTTAAATATGACTGTCCACCAAGGATCTCAATTTTTATAATCGAATTGTCATATATTTTCTATTTATGATTAAATCCATAATTAATCCATTTTCCAAATAAAGTACATAAATATTCCACCAAAAATTCCTGAAAATTTACTAGTTATCAATAATGATATAATAATACTAAATACAGAATTTCATGATCTTAGCCAGTGATTTGACCAAACATAATTCCATATGAACATTATTACCAAAATGCCACTATTAGGGTTTTCAACATACATATTCATCCAAAAATTCTCAAATAATTATAATATGTTTGAATCACAAAAATAAGATACTATAAAGTTTTTCATAATATTTCAACAGTATTTTACCTTACATTTAAATAATTTTCTATAAGGGGTAAAATGGTAAATCTACTTAAAACACAAGATAAAATTCTCAAACAAGTTCATAAGTTTTTCCAGAGATGTATAATGTCATATTAGGGCTTGTAACGATCTTTCAGAATTTAATAAAATCAGTAGCCATATTTTCCAATTTTATTTCTAAATAGGCCTATTTTCCAATAATTCAAAATAATAAGATTTTTGATCCCAAAAACCTCAAACTTCCTATGGGAGGTGTATTTAATCCCTGCAAGCCTCTGTCCAGAGTTTCATGAACATGAATTGGGACAAATGGGCTAAATTTCCCATTTCCCCATTTCTACTATAGGCACACAAATTACAATATACCTTCATCATTCTTGTTGGATTTCCCCAACATGCAGAGGTCAAAATGGCCTGAAATTTCTACCATGGTCACACATTACCCAATGACCATGCTACCCAAATTTGGGGTCAATTGGAGTGGGGAATCTCCCAAAATTTAATTAAGTTAACAATTGATATTTCTCCAAAAACTATGGAAAAATACATTCCAAAAATTCCTATTTTCGATCAGTACCTAAGTCTAACCTTATTACATGCATGGACAAAGTTTCATGACATGTGGAGTTAGGGTTTGGCATGGGCACTCATTTAAAAATTTGTCGTAGCCTAGTACCAGTGTTAGTAGAATGGTCCTACAGGAAGCTATATGCTCCAAATTACAACTTTAGGGTGTCATTTTGAAGGTAAGACCTAGATCTACTTTTTTTTCATATTAAACGTAATTTCCGGGAATGCATCTAAAAGGCCTAAAAATTGCATGCAAGATAACTGTGAAAGTGTGACAATAATATACACTATTCAAATATTAATTACATTAAATTAATTCCATCATTTTAGACGGCATCACTTCATCGTCCCCATTAGCCGACGACTGAGATCGAGTTGTCCTGTAACATTTGATCTTCTATTCCCGGAAACTTGGGCCGCCGCCGCCGGTTATTATTGCCACCACCTCTGTTGAGGTGGTGGCTTTCGTTTTCCGGCGATGTGGACGCCGGAGGTGGCTCCTCCGGCGAACCCGAGCCAGAACAAAAGCTCGGAAAAATGCGCACTTGCTCACATGGTATCAGGCTCAATTGAGCCCGATATCTCTCCTAATTGAGCTAGAATGCTAGCACAGAGGGAGGGGAGGAGAAACAGACCCTTAGATGAGCTTGACGGCGGGTTCGGTGGTGGTGCACCATGGCCGATCGGTTTTCCGGCGAGCTAGCTCCAAACTCCGATTCTCCACGATTTACCTCGATCCCGGACTCGATTTCCACTCCTCTAGGCTCACTGAAGGTGATGGTGGGGTTGGTTTTGGCTGGGAGTGGCTGTTTTGAAAAAGGGGTGGCCGGCCTCTTCTTTGGATGTTTTACCCTTGCTTCAAAGTGGCCACCAACCCCTAAATCTTGCTGAAATGATGCCTGGGAACTGAACCAAAAGCTTGGGCAGAGGGAATGAGGGCCAAGTGGCCTCCATCCCATCTTTCCCTCTCTTCTCTCTCCTCTTTTTCCCCAAATTTCCAAAACTACCCCCTTGCATGGAATCTCTCTCCAATTTCAGGGGTTTAGGGGCTGTTATTGACCATTTAGGCTTGTAATGGGCCTTGGCTCATGGGCTTTGCCCATTAGGAATGGGCTTGGCCTTCCTTTTTCTTCCTTTAGGCCATTTGTTGACTTGTTGACTTCTTAGGTTGACTGGGTCAACATGGTGAGTGGGCTGGCCCCACTTGATGGTCATGGACCCAATGACACCACCCAACTTGGATAAAGTTGGGCCATGGTGGTGTCCCACTTGAGCTAGTTGGGCTTATAGGTGTGAGTTTGACCAATTTAGGGTTAAGGTTGACTTGGGTCAACTTGGGTCAATGGTTGACCCAATGATGTGGCTTTGGTACACTTAGATTGTTTTTAGGGTTAGGGGCATAGTGGTGGGGCCAATGTGTAGCTAAGATTCCAATTTGGGCTAGTTTGACTTGAGTTGACTTGGGCCCTATAGTGGGCCCTATGTGACTACACCCTAACTCCATGGGTCAAACCTAGCCTAAACCCATACCCCCATTGTTGAAGCCAAAAATGACCTCTGTGGAGTTCGGGGTCCCAAAAGAGGGGTGAGCGCGCAACTACTACCCTCAAGCGAACGATCTAGGCACAAGATTAGGAACACAAGGGACAGACCCAAGGTCTCAGCGTGGAGGACCCACCGCATACCCGGAAGACTAACAAACTCTTCCCCTCCCAAGCCAAAGGCTGAGCTAAGACACCTTCGGAGGGCGCTCTTGGCCGACCGGAACATCTAAGGAGGGTCTCAAGACCAACTCTCTCCTATCCAGATGTGTCTCCTTGTGTCTACACAAAATGCTCCTCACCTGCCCTACTGATGGCGCAAACTCGCCGAGCAATTCCACGACACGCTGCCCAAGTTGGGCCACTAACAGCATAATTCCGTTATTCTAAAAGGATGTCAACAGGCCATCAGGGGCTTCCCGGCAACTATACCTCGGGGCTCCCACGGGGAGAGCAGTTCACGAGAACACCGCCCGCCTAATACGAAGAAGTTAACGACGCATACACAGAGCAGCACAGATATTATAAAATATTACAGGAATATGAATTCCATACTTCGGCACGCAGGCCGGCAATTTAAGCAAAAATAGGCCTTCGAGGGCCGGCACAAGCTTGGGCTTAAGCCCACTACTCCCCGCTTGGTACTGCAACACATGTACGCCAACGTCTCGACAAGCGACTGCCAGCTGAACAACCGTCGGCTAACATAAGCTGACCAAATATATTGCACACACCCCTTTTTCGGTGCTATGGTGCGTATTCCCTGCAAATAGATAAAATACAACTTCCTCGGAGTCTTCTCCGGGAATCCCAGAAGATCACCAATCCGGCTCACACGTCCGGATGGGCTTCACACAGCATGCCTAAACCCGTACTCACGCTTCCGAGTGCTAATGCAGTTAATTTCAGGGACGTACACGTCAACCCGTCGGAGAGCTCCCTTCCCCCACCCGTTGGTGGAGAGGGGCTTCCGTGCAAATATGTAAACTGAGGGCTTCACCTGCCCAAGTAGAAACATCGTTACCCTTGATGCGTGTTTTTTGTCGGCGGTGTCGGGTCTTGCTGAAGAAATAACTTCTCATCCTACTCCTTGATGGCCGAGTCTTTGCTGCGAGAGATGGAATTATCCCCCTCTCTCTCTTGGTAGCTGGTTCGAGCTCCAGGCGGCGCCAGGAGAGAAGCTCCCTGCCAGCCTTATTTTAGGCGGCGACGGGAGAGGAGCTCCCGGCCGGCCTTGCTGTAGGCGGCACGGGGAGAGGAGCTCCCGGCCGGCCTTGCTGTAGGCGGCGCCGGGAGAGGAGCTCCCGGTCGGCCTTGCTGTAGGCGGCGCCGGGAGAGGAGCTCTCGGCCGGCCTTGCTTTGCCCTAGGCGGCGGCGACGAAGAGAGAGAGAGAGACGGTCAGGGGTGGGGTTGCTGCTCCAGACTGACGAGAGAGAGAGATAGCCGGGGTGGGGGTTGCTGCTCCAGGCCGAGAGAGAGGGAGGGGGCGGGCGGTTTCTCCTTTGCCGAACCCTAGTGAGGGAGTAAAAAATGCCCAATCTCTCTCTACTGTACCGAGCCCTGCTTCCTCTTTGTCCTGCCTCCAGCTTTTTTCTTTTTTCTTATTTCTTCTTCACCTGATCTTCCCCCCCCCCCCCCCCCTGCCTCCTTTATTTTTCCTTTTGTTGTCCTTTGAGCTCCCAATATGGGGCCACAGACATCAGGCATAATTCATCCTGAAGATGTCGTTCAGTACGTAGAAGTTCCCCTGCGCTGTTGGGATCAAATGAAACATCTGGCTGAACTTGACAGCGTGTTGTTCGCCGGAGAGCTGGACAGAGCCGCTGACAAAGACGAGCATGCCACCTGCAGGGCCAGATGGCTGGCAATCGATGGTGGAGATGTTGTGCTGGCACTGTTGGAATGGGAGGCCGGTGAGCTTCTCCGAGATGGCAGCGGCTCCCTGCGTCTTCGCCCCCTCGAATGACAGCATCGAGTTCTCCTGGTAGAGGCCCCCAAGGGCCGCCCAGTTGGTGTCGAAGGTGCGGTAGTAGTGCTCAACAAAGGCCCTGACCACTGCGTCTAGATCCATCATCACCGGCGCTGATGCCAAGGAGAACAGCCGAAACCCTAGCGGTGGAGTCCAAAAGAAAAACCCGCTGCCCTCCCCACTTCTCTCCTTTTCCTTCATTTATCTGTTGTGCTGTCTCCTCCCATATCCGAACCCTCCCCCCTGTACCCCCACCTGTCTTTTCTTCTTTTATTATTTCTCTCCTGCCCGTACCCCCCCCCCCCCCCCGCTCCCTTTCTCCTTTTTCTTAATCCCTCTTTACTTCTTCATATCATATAATATATATATAATATATATAATATAATATACACATATTATAATATTCCCCACATATATATATATATATATATAAATTCTAAACCTATGCGCATAAAACCTCCGCACGCACGTATGAGGACCCGCACGTCTCCGAACGGGGCTGCACCAAAACGTCGCTCGTACCGTGCCCCAAGTCTGCCACTCGGGGAGGATCCCGCTCGACTGGATATGGGGTTGTACATAATCCCCGCTCTTTTTGAGGTTGGCACAAGCTCGGAAAGAAATGTCCCACCCCAAGTATCCGGCGAGTGGGAGCCGACCCAAAGAAAACATTTGAGGGAAACTGCAAAATGCACTTAGAACATTAATCTCTCGATGCCCCTTTTGATCTTTTTGAACCACTCGATGCCTGAAAATGCTCCCTGCTATTGAATTGCCCTTATACCACTACTTACAATAAGTACATAATTTCTCAAGATATTGTGGAATAACAAAGCCATATATTATTGTAATGTGTTGAACACAAGGAGCTAATCCCTTCCCCCTGGGTGTGTCTACCGTCGTGACCAGCTAATGAGAGCCTGAGCAACGAGTCTACCCGGGGCCGAGCAGCACTCGGGGTCCCTTACCCCCACATACAAGCCTACGGACCTGCCAGCTAGATGAGAGCCTGGGCAGCGGGTCTACCTGGGGTCGAGCCGAGCTCGGGGTGCCGATGACGGTTCCACTAACCAAACCTATCCCCCACATGCGAGCATACGGACCTTCCAGCTAGATGAGAGCCTGCACAGCGGGTCTACCTGGGGTCGAGCCGAGCTCGGGGTGCCGATGAAGTTTTCTCAAACCAAACCTATCCCCCACAGGCGAGCCTTCGGACCTGCCAGCTAGATGAGAGCCTACGCAGCGGGTCTACCTGGGGTCGAGCCGAGCTCGGGGTACCAATGAAGTTCTCAAACCAAACCTATCCCCCATAGGCGATCCTTTGGACCTGACAACTAGATGAGAGCCTGCGCAGCGGGTCTACCTGGGGCCGAGCCGCGCTCGGGGTAGTGTAGAACCAAGAATCAGGACCTCTCCTCCACAGGCGAGCCTTTGTACCTGCCAGCTAGTAGGAGCCCTACAACGGGTCTATCTGGCGCCGAGCTATGCTCGGGGTAGTGCAGAACCAAGAACCGGGACCTCTCCCCCACAGGCGAGCCTTCGGACCTGCCAGCTAGTAGGAGCCAGGCAGCGGGTCTCCCTGGGGCCGAGCCGCGCACGGGGTAGTGCAAAACCAAGAACCAGGACCTCTCCCCCAAAGGCGAGCCTTCGGACCTGCCAGCTAGTACGAGCTAGGCAGCAGGTCTACCTGGGGCCGAGCCGCACTCGGGGTAGTGCAGAACCAAGAACCAGGACCTCTCCCCCACAGGAGAGCCTTCGGACCTGCCAGCTAGGAGGAGCCAGGAAGCGGGTCTACCTGGGGCCAAGCCGCGCTCGGGGTAGTGTAGAACCAAGAACCAGGACCTCTCCCCCACGGGCGAGCCTTCAGACCTGCCAGCTAGTAGGAGCTAGGCAGCAAGTCCACCTGGGGCCGAGCAGCGCTCGGGGTAGTACAGAACCAAGAACCAGGACCTCTCCCCCACAGGCGAGCCTTCGGACCTGCCAGCTAGTAGGAGCCAGGCAGCGGGTCTACCTGGGGCCGAGCCACGCTCGGGGTAGTGCAGAACCAAGAACCAGGACCTATCCCCCACAGGCAAGCCTTCGGACCTGCAAGCTAGTAGGAGCCAGGCAGCGGGTCTACCTGGGGCCGAGCCGCGCTCGGGGTAGTGCAGAACCAAGAACCAGGACCTCTCCCCCACAGGCGAGCCTTCGGACCTGCCAGCTAGTAGGAGCCAGGCAACGGGTCTACCTAGGGCCGAGCCGCACTCGGGGTAGTGCAAAACCAAGAACCAGGACCTCTCCCCCACATGCGAGCCTTCGGACCTGCCAGCTAGATGGGAGCCTGCGCAGCGGGTCTACCTGGGGGTCTCCTCTCCAACATAAATATAAAGCAAACATAAAGGTAAACAAATAACTCAAAAGAACTATTAACCCGGTCAATCAAGTCAAAGTCTGACACGGGGCATCTCTACCCGCTACGTCCACCCTCCTGAGAACCAGGGTCGATCATCTAATATTCTCCCTAAGGCAGGTTTTGATCTCCAGGATCGAACATCCTAGCGACAAGAGGGGAATGGGAGGGGACTTCTTTCATCACATGACCCTGCTCGTCACTTGGCTCCTCTTCTATAGCCATGATGTTCGGCTGAGTTTTTCCGTGCTGGCCACTCTCCACGCTCACCGCACCATAACTGTTGAAGCCAAAAATGACCTCTGTGGAGTTCGGGGTCCCAAAAGAGGGGTGACCGCGCACCTACTACCCTCAAGCGAACGATCTAGGCACAAGATTTGGAACACAAGGGACAGACCCAAGGTCTCAGCGTGGAGGACCCACCGCATACCCGGAAGACTAACAAACTCTTCCCCTCCCAAGCCAAAGGCTGAGCTAAGACACCTTCGGAGGGCACTCTTGTCCGACCGGAACATCTAAGGAGGGTCTCAAGACCAACTCTCTCCTATCCAGATGTGTCTCCTTGGGTCAACACAAAATGCTCCTCACCTGCCCTACTGATGGCGCAAACTCGCCGAGCAATTCCATGACACGCTGCCCAAGATGGGCCACTAACAGCGTAATTCCGCTATTCTAAAAGGCTGTCAATAGGCCATCAGGGGCTTCCCGGCAACTATACCTCAGGGCTCCCACAGGGCGAGCGGTTCACAAGAACACCGCCCCCCTAATACGAAGAAGAAGTTAACTACGCATACACAGAGCAGCACAGATATTATAAAATATTACAGGAATATGAATTCCATACTTCGGCACGCAGGCCGGAAATATAAGCAAAAATAGGCCTTCGAGGGCCGGCACAAGCTTGGTCTTAAGCCCGCTACTCCTCGCTTGGTACTGCAACACCTGTACGCCAACGTCTCGACAAGCGCCTGCCAGCTGAACAACCGTCAGCTAACATAAGCTGACCAAATATATTGCACACACCCCTTTTTCGGGGCTATGGTGCGCATTCTCTGCAAATAAATAATATACAACTTCCTCGGAGTCTTCTCCGGAAACCCCAGAACATCACCAATCTGGCTCACACGTCCGGATGTACTTCACACAGCATGCTTAAACCTGTACTCACGCTTCCGGGTGCTAATGCAATTAATTTCAGGGACGTACACGTCAACCCGTCGGAGAGCTCCCTTCCCCCACCCGTTGGTGGAGAGGGGCTTCAGTGCAAATATTTAAACTGAGGGCTACACCTGCCCAAGTAGAAACATCGTTACCCTTGACGCATGTTTTTTGTCGGCGGTGTCGGGTCTTGCTGAAGAAATAACTTCTCATCCTCCTCCTTGATGGCCGAGTCTTTGCTGGGAGAGATGGAATCATCCCCCTCTCTCTCTTGGTGGCTGGTTCGAGCTCCAGGCGGCGCCAGGAGAGAAGCTCCCGGCCAGCCTTACTGTAGGCGGCGCCGGGAGAGGAGCTCCCGGCCGGCCTTGCTGTAGGCGCCGCCGGGAGAGGAGCTCCCGGCCGGCCTTGCTTTGCCCTAGGAGGCGGCGACGAAGAGAGAGAGAGAGAGAGAGAGAGAGAGAGAGAGAGAGAGACGGCCGAGGGTGGGGTTGCTGCTCCAGGCCGACGGGAGAGAGAGAGAGAGCCGTGGTGGGGGTTGCTGCTCCAGGCCGAGAGAGAGAGGGAGGGGGCGGGCGGTTTCTCCTTGGCCGAACCCTAGTGAGGGAGTAAAAATGCCCGATCTCTCTCTACTATACCGAGCCCTGCTTCCTCTTTCTCCTGCCTCCAGATTTTTTCTTTTTTCTTATTTCTTCTTCACCCGATCTTCCCCCCTGCCTCCTTTCTTTTTCCTTTTGTTGTCCTTTGAGCTCCCCATGTGGGGCCCCAGCCATCAGGCATAATTCAGCCTGAAGATGTCGTTTAGCACGTAGAAGCTCCCCTGCGCTGTTGGGATCAAATGAAACATTTGGCTGAACTTGAGAGCGTGTTGTTCGCCGGAGAGCTGGAGAGAGCCGCTGACGAAGACGAGCACGCCACCTGCAAGGCCAGATGGCTGGCAATCGATGGTGGAGATGTTGTGCTGGCATTGCTGGAATGGGAGGCCGGTGAGCTTCTCCGAGATGGCAGCGGTGCCCTGCGTCTTCGCCCCCTCGAATGACAGCATCGAGTTGTCCTGGTAGAGGCCTCCAAGGGCCGCCCGGTTGGTGTCGAAGGTGCAGTAGTAGTGCTCAACAAAGGCCCTGGCCACTGCGTCTGGATCCATCATCACCGGCGCCGATGCCAAGGAGAACAGCCGAAACCCTAGCGGTGGAGTCCAAAATAAAAACCCGCTGCCCTCCCCACTTCTCTCCTTTTCCTTCATTTATCTGCTGTGATGTCTCCTCCCATATCCGAACCCTCCCCCTGTACACCCACCTGCCTTTTCTTCTTTTATTATTTCTCTCCTGCCCGTACCCCCCCCCCCTGCTCCCTTTCTCCGTTTTTGTAATCCCTCTTTTCTTCTTCATATCATATAATATATATATAATATATATAATATAATATACACATATTATAATATTCCCCACATATATATATAAATTCTAAACCTATGCTCATAAAACCTCCGCACGCACGTATGAGGACCCGCACGTCTTCGAACGGGGCTGCACCAAAACGTCGCTCATAGCGCGCCCCAAGTCTGCCACTTGGGGAGGATCCCGCTCGACCGGATATGGGGTTGTACACCCATCATATGTCCTAACCTAATCTAAGTTAAGGGGTCTAATAGGAAATGGGATGTTACACCGCATGACTGCGCATGACATGCCACGTGGGGGTGCGCACCGCGCTGCACCTCACGCGAGAGGGCACGCGGCCGCGCGAGAGGCCGCGTTAGCGTGCGAGAGGGCACGCGTGTGCGCAACAGCGCACATGTGTGCGCTCGCCGCAAACTATTGTTGCGGGCACGCGTGATCCTGAACCTAGGTGTGCACCAAACAACGTGTGGGGTTGTGGGCTTACACACGTAGGCATGCGCGCTGCATGCAGAGGGGAGGGGCGATGCAGCGCACAACGAGAGGTGGGACGACGCGGAGCACATGAGGCTCTAGGCAATTGCCCGGCAGTCGGCGTGCACGAGACGACGCTCGTGGAACGTGTCGGTGAAGCTGCCTATCGACTAGCTCTTTCAACCGAGCTAAGTAGTTTATACGATGTGTTTCACATATCAGTGCTAAGGAAGGGTATTCGAGAGCTTAAACACGTCATTGTCGTGGTTCAAGTACCGGTTGATAGTGGGCTAAAGACAAAAGTCAAGCCCGTTTGTATCGAAGGCACATAGATCAAGCAGTTGCGGAACGAGGTGATTCAGGATGGTCAAGGTTCGTTGGGACAACTGTGGCCGTGAGGAACTTACAAGGGAGCGCGAGCAAACCATGTTAGAGGAGTTCCCCGAACTATTCCGTTGAGGTACAAATTTTGTGTATTTTGTACTTCTATTTTTGTTTTCCTGTATGTTTAATTTCGGAACAAAATTTCTTAAAGGAGGTGATTAGCACCCCAGGTTTTCTAGTTGAAAATGACCAAGTCAAATTTGTTGAATGGTCTCGAGTAATTTAAGAAATTCGTCGAATGGTCTCGAGTAATCTAAAGAATTCTTCGAATGCTGTCGAGTGATCTAAGTGAATTCGTCGAATGGTCTTGAGTAATCTAAGTGAATTCGTCGAATGGTCTCGAGTAATCTAGTGAATTCGTGGAATGGTCTCGAGTAATCTAAGAAATTCTTCGAGTGGTTAAGATGAATTCATCGAGGGGTCTTAACGAATTCGTTGAGTGGTCAAAATGAATTCGTCAAGTGATCAAGATGAATTCGTCGAGTGGTCTGAACGAATTCGTCGAGTAGTCAAGTCAGATTCATCGGGTGGTCTAGACGAATTCGTCGAGTGTCCTGGAATAATGCGTGTCTTCTGACCCTTAGGCGGCTAGGTATGGTGGGACCTTACCTTTAAATTAAGAGTTAGTGTTGATCTTGGTCGTCCATTCTAATTAGGTTAGATCGTACGACTAGGGTTCCATCTCATCTAGGTTTTAAAGCAAGGATCAGAGAGAGACTTGGGCAATCTTTCCGTTGTTCTTGCTCTCCGTCCGAGCCGAAGGAAGAAGTAGCAGTGGAAGTCTGTACGAGCTTTTCTGGCCGGATCGAACCCATGAATGGCTAGGGAAGGTTCGTTATTTGCCCTCCGGTGAGTTCAAAACCGAGGCAGAAGGCCGCAAACCGCCTTCTTCTCTCCCGATCTCGAGCCCTGTGTCGTAGACGGTGTCACACCCCGCATTTTCTCTACGATTACATCGTATCAGATCAAGAGAAAATACGTGTCGTGATGCCACGTCGTGAAGGGGATAACTGCACACGTTCAGGCAAAACACCAGACTTAAGATTTTAACGAAAATCATAGATTAATGTGAAGGAAAATCAGTTATATTTAATGGCCGTATCCCTCGGCACGGTGGATCAGCTAGTCCACAATTAAAAGTATATTTATACGCAGCAGAAAATACTTTGGTTAAATTAAGTTGACACCTTAAATGAGCATAAGTGTCCCCGAGGGACGACTCATGGTATGCACGACTCTAAAGTGAATATAGTATATATGGAAGATAGTCTTTTATGCTAAAGGAAAAATAGTGTCTTAGTTTTATAAATATGACGTGCATGAGATACATATAGTAATGCTTTAGGGTTTAAAATACCTAACATGCAACCTAACATAAATCCATCCCAGAAGACAAGTAAACATCCAGAAAAAGGCAAAAATAGCAGTTTAAGTTCATACCCAGCATCGCAAGAAGCCACCAGTGGGCATCAACAACCTGACACGAACCCACTGGTGAGTATGCATGTCTATACAGAAAGGTAAAGAACTACCTCACAAAATCGAGGATCAGCTATCTCAGCTACCCAAGAGGCCACAAGCAAGCCCCTCCAAAAGAACTAGCCACTGAACTGGCTACAACCTGGACCTGAGGCATTCAAGAAAAGAACACCTCAGTAAGAAAATAATCAAAAAGGGTAAATAGAGCATTAGATTTATGAGCAATTAAGAAGGTTTTACCAACCCGGCAACAAAAATACTAAAAGCAGAAGAAAGGGCATGACAGTAAGAAAAGAGCATTGTCTAAAGCACAGCAAAGCACACCAAGTGCGAGCAATAAAAGCAACATGCCCTACAAATGAGACTGCAACAGCACAAGACATATACATATATGCCAAAAGAAAAACCCATAGAATAGGAAAGGAGCTAACAGTCCTAACTTGTGGGTTAATGGCAGTGGTCAAAATATGGATCTGAATACATAACCAAAAGCAGATCCAAAAAGGGCTAAGGGGTCAAACAGTGGCAGCTTTAGGGTCCCACACACGCCAACCCAAACCGGGGCAAAAGGTGGTGGCCACAGCTCTCCACAAAAACCACCCCTCCAGAGGCACCAAAACTCCACCACATGCCACAACCCAAGAGTCGGCATGCAAAAACTAGACGAAGACCCAATACCCCCCCCCCCCCATAGGGGAAAAGTCACACTAACAATCCTAAGGAAACACACGAACCCAAGACAGAAACGTCGAGCCCACTCGACGCGGCGTTGAGTAAGCTCCACTCACTTGACGCCAAAAAAACTTAGCCGCAAAACCTACGCTGGATGATGGCGTTGAGTGAACTCGGCTCACCCAACGCTGTCAGCGCTTCCTACTTACGGTAAACGTAAATTTTAGTTAAAACCGCAGCCTAAACTCTCTCAACGCGCGGAAACAAAGAGTTGGAAATTTAATTCCAACCCTCCCTTCCATCCTATCTACCCGGGGCTACCGCAACTAAACTTAAATTACAACTAAACGCGGCCTTACCCTAACTCTAGCTACCCACTGGACACCAAACCAAGACAAAAAGAGAGAAAGCTTGATTTAAATCTAGAAAATAATGAAGCAGCCCATGGTTAGAAATAATTTGGCAAGGGCAAGGGAGCTACTTGCCTCTACCTCCAGGAAAAACAACAACTATCTCCAAAGCTTGGCACTGGCGGCAAGATCAGCCACCTAGAAAACCAAAACTAAAGCTTTGAGGAAGAATAAAAGAAATCAGAAATTCTAACTCCTAGAATCAACCCTAAATCAAGAAAAACTTACATGGAAGGAAGGATCTAGACGAGAGCAAGCCGAATCCGCTAACGCACGAGAAAACCGAGCTCTAACCCTCCCGCAATCGCCGGCCAAAACCCAACACAGACTCCTCCCAAAACCCTCCGCTGGAAGCTTTTCCAGAATCGGGAACGAAGAAAATGAGGAGGAAAAACGAATCGCGGCAGAAAAAGAAGCACTCAGGAAAAAAGTACGGAACACGCCCCAGACACGCCCGTGACACGCCCGTGTCCGGTCCGACACGCCCGTGTCACGGGGCGTGTACTCACACATCTACCCACCTACCCCCTCGACGATCGTCGATCTCAGCTCGACGAAACAGGGGACACGCCCTGTGACACACCCGTGTCACAGGCCGTGTACCAACCTAACTAGCGCTCGACAATCGTCGATCGCAGATCGCCGACCAGGAGTCACACCCTAAGTCACGCTCGTGCCAGATCCGGCACGCCCGTGTCAGGGGAGCGTGAACTCACCCAAACGCCGCTCGACTATCGTCGAGCACAGCTCGACGAACGAAGGGGACACGCTCTGTGACACGCCCGTGTCACAGGCCGTGTTCCTACCAAAAACACCCGTCGACCGAATTTCGTCGACCACACAACCGAGAGCTCTACCCGAGCTCGACACGCCCTGGGTCACGCCCGTGACCCAGGCTGTGTCACCCAAACATACACAAAAAAACAGCTAACTCCTTAGCTAAAAAGAAACAATGCACCAGCCTAACAAGCTCGGCCACACCAGGCCATGCACAGCACAACAAAATCTACAGCTAACATAACAAACGTCGAAACGACGCGAAAGCAAACGATCCCGGACTTCAACCAAAACTCGCACCGTAGCTAAACACCCAAGCTACGAAAACAACGGTGAGGTCGAAAACAACATCCGACGATCGCACACTCGGGCTAACACCTCCCGAATCCAAAACACAAGCATTCCCTAAGAGGCCCAACCGAGTCACCAAAACAGACTCCGGCTAGCTGGTGAATCTTGCTAACAGGCTACAACCAGGCTACACAAGCAACCTTAAGAGCTAAGACCACGCTCTACAACGGCGAAAGGCCGGAAATGCGTCATCGTAACGCCAATCCAAGATCAATCAAAACAAAGAAAAACCGGTGGCGTTACAGCCACTCCTCCTAAAAGAAAGTTTCGCCTCGAAACTTTACTCACAACACCCCTATCAAGAAGGAGAGAGAAATAGCCAAGAAGGGGCTATATAAAAAAAACACAAAACATACCAGGCACAAGATCAGGGAAACAGATGAGGGTGAGCCTCCCTCATAGCCGACTCCAATTCCCAAGTCGCGCTTTCTACATCCTGATTCCTCCATAAAACTTTAACCATAGGAATAGTCTTCTTCCGCAACGCACGAACCTGAGAATCCAAAATGCGGACAGGCACCTCCATATAAGAAAGATTCGGCTCCAACTGAGGCACAGAATCCAAAACCTGCCTGCCATTCAGCACACATTTCCGCAGCTGACTGACGTGAAAGACATCATGCACGCCAGGAAAATTTGCGGGCAAAGCCAGCCTATAAGCTGATAACCCAATCCGCTCAACAATCAAAAATGGCCCCACGTACCTCGGGTCCAACTTCCTGTTCTTGCCAAACCGCTTGACTCCGATCAATGGGGAGACCTTTAAGAACACTGAGTCCCCCACCACAAATTCCAAGTCTGATCTACGCCGGTTGGCGTTCTTCTCATATCTCTCCTGGGCTATCCGAAGCTTTTCCCGAATAAGCTTCACAGCAGTTTCCATCTCCTCGAGTGCTTCTGGACCCAACAAAGGTCTCTCGCCAACCTCAGCTCAAAACAAGGGAGTCTTGCAGCGCCTCCCATACAAAGCTTCAAAAGGAGATATTTGCAAGCTTTCTTGATAACTATTGTCATACGCAAATTCCATAAGCCGCAAGCGCTCGTCCCACGCTCCTCCGTGGTCTAGAATATAGCATCGGATCATATCTTCCACAATCTAATTTACTCGCTCCGTCTGACCATTGGTCTGCGGATGATAAGCTGTGGAATACCTCAAATCTGTTCCCAACCCCTCTTGAAGGCTCTTCCAAAAACGAGACGTGAACCTGGAGTCTCGATCTGATATGATACTTACGGGTACACCATGCAATCTAATAACCTCATCCAAATACAGCTCGGCTATCTTCCTCATCGGATAATTGATCTTAAATGGTACGAAGTGAGCACTCTTCGTCAATCTATCTACGATCACCCAAACTGAATCATGCCCCTTAGGAGATCTCGGTAAGCCCGTAATGAAATCCATCGAGATACTCTCCCACTTCCACGCCGGAATCTCCAAGGGAGTCAGCTTGCCACCAGGCCTCCCGTGGTCGGCTTTCAGACGCCTGCAATTGTGACACTCAGAAACAAATCTGGCTATGTCTCTCTTCATCCCATACCACCAGGCAATCTGCTTTAAATCATGATACATCTTGGTAGACCCTGGATGGTAGGCAACACTAGATCTGTGGGCTTCTCTGCACACCATATCCCGGATATCTCCAACAGCGGGGTGCAAAACCTGCCACGATACTTCAAGGTACCCGCATCATCTATAGAAAAATCTGGTAATTCACCTTTTTCAGCTCGAAGATACAAATGCAGAAGATCGGGATCATCCTTCTGATGCAGTCTCGTAAGAGCAATCCATGAAGGTTCTGCCACTGCCAAACTACTCTGCGAATCGCAGCTTCCCACAGAAATGTCCATCAAAATGAACTCTTCCACCATACGCTCGGCGGAGAGATTGAAAATCTTCCCTGACTTCCGACTCAGGGCGGCGGCTACCACATTAGCTTTGCCCGGATGGTACTGGATTTCAACCTCATAGTCGGCCACATACTCCAACCATCGCCGCTGGTGCAGATTCAATTCCTTCTGAGTGAAGACATACTTTAAACTTTTGTGATCAGTAAAAATCTTGCACTGCGCACCATACAGCAAATGCCTTCACAATTTCAGCGCATAGATCATAGCTGCAAACTCCAGGTCATGCGTAGGGTAGTTCCTCTCGTGATTCTTTAGCTGCCTCGACCCGTACGCAATCACCTTCCCGCCCTGCATCAATACGCAGCCCAGTCCGACATGCGACGCATCCACATATATATCATACTCACTACCTTCAGTAGGCAAAGACAAAATTGGAGCTGAACACAACGTTATTTTTAGTTCCTCAAAAGCCTCCTCACACTTGCCATCCCATATGAAGGCTACATTCTTCTGCGTCAACTTGGTCAATGGCGCATACAAGGTAGAGAATCCCTCTACAAATCTTCTATAATAGCCAGCCAAGCCCAAGAAGCTTCTGATCTCTCTGGGAGCAACAGGTCTCGCCCATTCCATAACTGCAGCGATCTTTTTGGGGTCCACCGATATCCCCTCCTTATTAACCACGTGGCCCAGAAAAGAAACTTGAGGCAACCAAAATTCGCATTTGCTCAGCTTGGCGTATAGCTTATGGTCTCTCAGAGTCGCTAAGACCAGTCGCAAATGTCGATCATGCTCCTCCGCATCTTTAGAGTACACCAAAACATCGTCTATAAAGACAATCAAAAACTTATCTAGAAAGTCCTTAAAAACTCTGTTCATCAAATCCATAAAAGCTGAGGGCGCATTAGTCAAACCAAATGACATAACCAAAAACTCAAAATGCCCATGACGAGAGCGGAACGCCGTCCGCGGAACATCTGACTCCCGAATCCTCAACTGGTGATAGCCCGAACGAAGATCAATCTTGGAAAACACGGCACTACCACGCAGTTGGTCAAATAAATCATCAATCCGAGGCAGAGGGTACCTGTTCTTAATAGTAACCTTGTTCAGCGCTCTACAGTCGATGCATCACCTCATCGACCCATCTTTCTTTTTAACGAACAGCACTGGTGCACCCCAAGGCGAAGAACTCGGCCTTATGAAACCTTTTGCCAACATCTCATCCAGCTGGATTCGCAACTCTTCCAGCTCTCGCGGGGCCATCCGGTACGGCGCCTTAGCAATAGGACGCGTGTCTGGCTCCAAATCTATAACAAACTCGACATCTCGATGGGGTTGAAGACCGGGAAGATCGTCAGGAAACACATCAGAGAAGTCACACACCACAAGAATCTCTCCCAAACGCGGCACTCTAACAACTGTCCCTACCAGAGAGACTACATAGGCAAAGCAGCCAGAATCAAGCAACTTCCGAGCACGTACCGCAGAAATGACTGGAGACTCTTGGAGAGAATACCCATAAACGCTCCCTGGCTGACTGTTGTCTTTGACAAAGTCCAAGCGCTTACCCTTGCACTGGATAACTGCATTGTACCTGGACAACCAGTCCATGCCCAAAATAACATCGAAGTCCTCCAGTTCAATAACCTTCCGATCTGCCTTTGCTATAAAATCCCCCAACAAAATCGGACAAACAAGGACACCCAGGTCCGTAACCACAGAGTCACCGGAGGGGAACTTAACGCAAAAGGCACCACCAACACGATCTGGGCCCAAACTGAACCGCTCCACGAAGGCTCTAGCCACAAACGAGTGAGTAGCGCCGGAGTCAAAGAGAACGCGCGCCCAGCGGTTCTTTACCTTAAATCGTCCTACAAATAGCGCACGCATCTAAGGCAACAAACGCTAAAACTAAAACTACAACCAAAAAGGGAACATGACAAAATGGCTGGGGAGGAGTCGAACCTGAGATAACCTGGGTCGAAGTCTGCGCTTCGTCTGCTGAAAGCACATTCAGCTTCCCCTTTCCTTTATCCATTTGCTGAGGCGGTGGCAATGCCTGGAGGGGAACTGGCTGCAGAATAGGCTGGAACTGTGGGCACCTTGTCTTGAGATGACCCTTCTGCCCACACTGAAAACAGACTTTATCTTTTAACCAGCAATGGGCAGCATCATGCCCCTTCCTTCCACACAAGGCACACACCAAGTCTCCTCTGGGAGCACCCTGAATCGCATGCACCTGTTCCTTCTTCTGCGCTGCCAACATTTTGAAACACCTTTCAAAGGGGTGGCCTGGCCGGCCAGAGAAGCTACAAAGCTCTTTATTCTTCTTTCTCGAGATAGCATCAGGCTCCTGAGGGCTCTTCCCTCCACCGGACTTCCGCTTATCCTTCCTCATCTGCTCTCCTCTACTCTTGGCATTCTCAATGGCCTCAACCCTCAAGGCAGCTTCAACCACGCTGGCATAACTGACCGCTCCGTAGGCATTCGCTAACTGCTGAATGTCGCTTCTTAGTCCACCCAGAAACCGTTTAACTCGATCTGCTTCAACACTCACCAGACCAGGAGCAAACTGACTCAACTTGTTAAACTCAATCTCATACTCACTAACCGTGAGTTTCCTCTGCTTCAAATGGAGGAAGTAATTCATTAGCCGGTCCCGCTCGACTGAAGGCAGAAACTTATTTAACAGCATCACCTTAAATGACTCCCAAGAGCATCCTGCCACCAAGCTCTCTTTCTCCCTCAGCCACCAACTCTTTGCTAAGCCCTTGAGCTAGTAGGCAGCGAGCATCACTCTCTGATTGTCAGCAATCCCAGAGTAAGAGAACATCTCTTCAATGGAAATCATCCAGTCATCCAAAATCATGAAATCTGCTTGCCATCATAAGTAGGGGGCCTAAGCTGCTGAAACTGGGATATGAACGCCATCTCCGGGGGCACCACAACCAAAGGCACGAGAGGAGCAGGAGGTGTAGGAACAGCTACCCCCTCAGCGGGGTCCTGAACTCTTAGAGCCTGTCCCGCCACCACTGCTACAATAGATTGAATCTGAGCCTACATATCCACTACCTGTCTCGATAATGCCTCATTACTCTGCCGCATGCTTTCTATCAACGCCTCGCTCTGCGCTCCCGACGACTTACCCTCTGATTGGGGAGTCGATCTCGTCGCAGGACGTCTCGTCATCCTAATATCGCACAAGCTTTAGACAAAACCTAGCCCAACAGCTAGAACAAAACTACCCTGTACAGACAAACACACTTAAATATGAACTTCAACTGCAAAACTTGCACTGGGATTTGTTTTTACCATGATGATGTTATGCTTAATCTAAGATGGTTCACCACCATCATAATAACTCAGGTGCCTAAACCATGAATGCATGTATTCATATTCTTTTTGACTCAAAACCATGCGTGTACATATGTCATCATGCAAATCTTTAGCTTAGCACGTTGTTCTTATGAAATGTTATGCTATGCATGATGTGTTATGCATTCTAAAAAGGCATTAATGCATGCCATGGGCAGCGTACACATGAAAATATTATGCATCCTATACTATATAACATTCCCATTCAACGAAAAAAGAAAACGTGCTAGCCTCATT
This sequence comes from Platanthera guangdongensis, assembly GCA_039583875.1. Lineage (NCBI taxonomy): Eukaryota > Viridiplantae > Streptophyta > Magnoliopsida > Asparagales > Orchidaceae > Platanthera > Platanthera guangdongensis. The sequence goes on from CM077158.1 coordinate 236,079,101, forward strand.
CATGTGGTGAGGTTATGCATCCCATACTACATAACCCTCACATGTTGCCTCCTATGGTGGATCCATATACAAACACATATTATGCATCCCATACTACATAATATGCCCCGTATACTTCTTCATGCTCATGAGTGTAGTGTTCGTGCTTTAGCCAAGACGTGCTGATGACATATCGGTGTGTGTATGGTATGACGCTAACCACTAATGCAAACAAGGGAAAGGTTGCCCGACCATTTGCCAAGCAACCTCCCTCTGATACCAACTGTCATAACCCGCATTTTCTCTACGATTACATCGTATCAGAGCAAGAGAAAATACGTGTCGTGATGCCACGTCGTGCAGGGGATAACTGCACACGTTCATGCAAAACACCAGACTTAAGATTTTAAGGAAAATCATAGATTAATGTGAAGGAAAACCAGTTATATTTAATGGTCGTATCCCTCGGCACGGTGGAGAAGCTAGTCCACAATTAAAAGTATATTTATACGCAGCAGAAAATACTTCGGTTAAATTAAGTTGACACCCTAAATGAGCATAAGTGTCCCCGAGGGACGACTCATGATATGCACGACTCTAAAGTGAATATAGTATATATGAAAGATAGTCTTTTACGCTAAAGGAAAAATAGTGTCTTAGTTTTATAAATATGACGTGCATGAGATACATATAGTAATGCTTTAGGGTTTAAAATACCTAACATGCAACCTAGCATAAATCCTTCCTAGAAGACAAGTAAACATCCAGAAAAAGGCAAAAATAGCAGTTTAAGTTCATACCCAGCATCGCAAGAAGCCACCAGTGGGCGTCAACAACCTGACACGAACCACTGGTGAGTATGCATGTCTATACAGAAAGGTAAAGAACTACCTCACAAAATCGAGGATCAGCTATCTCAGCTACCCAAGAGGCCACAAGCAAGCCCCTCCAAAAAAACTAGCCGCTGAACTGGCTACAACCTGGACCTGAGGCATTCAAGAAAAGAACACCTCAGCAAGAAAATAATCAAAAAGGGTAAATAGAGCATTAGATTTATGAGCAATTAAGAAGGGTTTACCAACCCGGCAACAAAAATGCTAAAAGCAGAAGAAAGGGCATGACAGTAAGAAAAGAGCACTGTCTAAAGCACAGCAAAGCACACCAAGTGCGAGCAATAAAAGCAACATGCCCTACAAAAGAGCCTGCAACAGCACAAGACATATATATATATATGCAAAAGAAAAAGCCATAGAATAGGAAAGGAGCTAACAGTCCTAACTTGTGGGTTAATGGCAGTGGTCAAAACATGGATCTGAATACATAACCAAAACCAGATCCAAAAAGGGATAAGGGGTCAAACAGTGGCAGCTTTAGGGTCCCACACACGCCAACCCAAACCGGGGCAAAAGGTGGTGGCCACAGCTCTCCACAAAAACCACCCCTCCAGAGGCACCAAAACTCCACCACCTGCCACAACCCAAGATTCGGCATGCAAAAACAAGCCGAACACCCAATACCCCCCCCCCCCCCACCATAGGGGAAAAGTCACACTAACAATCCTAAGGAAACACACGAACCCAAGACAGAAATGTCGAGCCCACTCGACGCGGCGTTGAGTAAGCTCCACTCACTTGACGCCAAAAAAACTTAGCCGCAAAACCTACGCTGGATGACAGCGTTGAGTGAACTCGGCTCACCCAACGCTGTCAGCGCTTCCTACTTAGGGTAAACGTAAATTTTAGTTAAAATCGCAGCCTAAACTCTCTCTACGCGCGGAAACAGAGAGTTGGAAATTTAATTCCAACCCTCCCTTCCATCCTATCTACCCGGGGCTACCGCAACTAAACTTAAATTACAACTAAACGCGGCCTTACCCTAACTCTAGCTACCCACTAGACACCAAACCAAGACAAAAAGAGAGAAAGCTTGATTTAAATCTAGAAAATAATGAAGCAGCCCATGGCTGGAATGAAGGAAAAAGTCAAATAAAGAGAATAGAGTTATTACAAAGGAAATGAAAACAGAGTAAGGATTAGAAATAATTTAGCAAGGGCAAGGGAGCCACTTGCCTCTACCTCCAGGAAAAACAACAACTATCTCCAAAGCTTGCCACTGGCGGCTAGATCGGCCACCTAGAAAACCAAAACTAAAGCTTTGAGGAAGAAGAAAAGAAATCAGAAATTCTAACTCCTAGAATCAACACTAAATCAAGAAAAACTTACATGGAAGGAAGGATCTAGATGAGAGCAAGCCGAATCTGCTAACGCACGAGAAAATCGAGCTCTAACCCTCCCGCAATCGCCGGCCAAAACCCAACACCGCCTCCTCCCAAAACCCTCCGCTGGAAGCTTTTCCATATCGGGAACGAAGAAAATGAGGAGGAAAAACGAATCACGGCAGAAAAAGAAGCACTCAGGAAAAAAGTACGGAACACGCCCCAGACACGCCCGTGACATGCCCGTGTCCGGTCCGACACACCCGTGTCACGGGGTGTGTACTCACACATCTACCCACCTACCCACTCAACGATCGTCGATCTCAGCTCGACGAAACAGGGGACACGTCCTGTGACACGCCCGTGTCACAGGCCGTGTACCAACCTAACTAGCGCTCGACAATCGTCGAGCGCAGATTGCCGACCAGGAGTCACGCCCTAAGTCACGCCCGTGCCAGATCCGGCACGCCCGTGTTAGGGGGCGTGAACTCACCCAAACTCCGCTCGACTATCGTCGAGCGCAGCTCGACGAACGAAGGGGACACGCCCTGTGACACGCCCGTGTCACAGGCCGTGTTCCTACCAAAAACAGTCGTCGACCGAATTTCGTCGACCACACAACCGAGAGCTCTACCCGAGCTCGACACGCCCTGGGTCACGCACGTGACCCAGGCTGTGTCACACAAACATACACACAAAAAAACAGCTAACTCCTTAGCTAAAAAGAAACAAGGCACCAGCCTAACAAGCCCGGCCACACCAGGTCATGCACAACACAACAAACACTACAAATAACATAACAAACGTCAAAACGATGCGAAAGCAAACGATCCCGGACTTCGACCAAAACTCACACCGTAGCTAAACACCCAAGCTACGAAAACAACGGTGAGGTTGAAAACAACATCCGACGATCGCACACTCGGGCTAACACCTCCCGAAGCCAAAACACAAGCATTCCCTAAGAGGCCCAACCGAGTCACCAAAACAGACTCCGGCTAGCTGGGGAATCTTGCTAACAGGCTACAACCAGGCTACACAAGCAACCTTAAGAGCTAAGACCACGCTCTACAACGGCGAAAGGCCGGAAATGCGTCATTGTAACGCTAATCCAAGATCAATCAAAGCAAAGAAAAACCAGGGGCGTTACAGGCGGTGTCGTGGACATCCCTTGGGGTTGTGGTGCCGACATCACCGGAGAGGATTTGTGCTGCTCTTATGCCACCAGTTGTGACATGGTCGACCTATGCAGTCGGCTAGGGTAGCCGCCGAAATCGTGGCCGTCAAAGAGGAAGTCGATTTGGAGTTCAAATCAGCATGTGGAAACCGAATCGTACGTGGACAACATCTACGAAAGCCATTGTGATCGAGCTATGGCTCCGAAATATGCGCTAGAGGTAACGAGTCTCTTCTTGGACAAGTGAAGTCCTCTTTTAACATGTTTGCATGAAAGCCCTCACCTATTGGTGGAGAAAAGGTGCTTTAAATCAGGTTGATATGTTTATCCCTGAGTATGTTTTGCATATAGTATCCGGAAGCGCAAATTAGACATGTTGTGTGAAGCCTATCTGCACAAGTTGATCTAGATTGGTGATGTATTGTTTTTGCTTGCCAGAAAAACTCCGTAGAGATTGTATGGTTTCAGAGTTCTGTTGGCAATGACACTGAGTGAGCTTTTATTGTAATTGTGAAGCCCGTGTCCTAGGGACACAATGGCTAACTTGTTGAGTTGTATGCTTGGAGTGCCCAACCTCGGTGGCTGTGCATGTTAGCCATAGAATGAATCCTTGGTATGGTGGATTAAGTAAAAGGGGAGGCTGATCCACGTCGTTGTCCTTAATTGGCACAAAGATCTGACCAACGGGAAAGTGCTGAACTATACCCGCACTATGTTGTTCGGCTAAACATACCTAAAATACATGACAGTGGCGTTGACATAGGAAAGATTCGTGGTTGTATGACAGGCTAGTAATGCTCAGGTGAGACCGTTCTGTCTGGGACTGAGGATGGTGGTGGGACTCGTGGAGTTTCCCCGTTTGGGTGCTAATGCACCAGTGATTGCTCGTGATGGCAAAAGGCGGGACCCTGGGTTATTCGGTACACCGTTAATGTGCGCAGAGTGCACGAGACGTCTGGCCGGTCGTGTCATCGTCTGTGGTGGCTGGTGCTTAAGTTGCACATTCTTGATATTTGTGAACATGCTAATTTCTTGCATGGAAGGAGCACTGTCACCTCGAGAGAGAGAGGTGATGACGTTATAATTTGATCAGCTAATGTTAATCATTGCTTTGTTTGTCACTGTTTGGTGGAATTATTTTGTGCATGTGTTGTAGGTACAAGTGAGAAATAGCGGGCTGAAGCCCCTTTTGCTGAGCAGGCCCTTGAAGGCCCACGTGTTATGCTTGTTGAATTTTCTCAAAGTGATCAATGAGATAGTCTAACGCCAAATTAAAATCATCAGAGCTATCAAAATCACACTTTGATCATGCGTAAAACCAAGAAAGCAAGCTCAACAACCAGAAGCAACCACTGGGGCAAGCATATCATATATTTATTTCTTCTTTACAGAGCAAGGTATACATGGCGAGATATGAATTCTCCCGTACAAAGGAACACAGAAAATTACAAGGTAAAAACAATTCGAGCGGACAGAACTGGAGACCGCAGAGACCGCACAGTCCGCCAAAGTTGCCGAGGCCGCCCGAACTGCTGCTGCTGCTAGAAGACGAATAGAACACGGAGTCCGTCGAGACCACGAGGTCGCGGGGACACACCGTTATCCGCTGACTGCTACAAGCTGCCGCTGAACTGAAAAACAAACCGCCTACCCGCCCGAGTCCGGCGGACAGGTTATTAAGCTTGGAAAACTGAAGCAGAGAAACTGACAAGCCGCAGAAGCGACCTGCTGAGACCGCTGATTGAAACCGCGAACTTTACTGATGTTGACCGCAGTCAAAGCCAAATCCTGTCTCCTCAGTGTTAGTCGTGCAACCTGCAAACAACAAACAATTCTCTTCAACCCGCGCGGACAGGAAAAACCAGACCGCAACACTTAACCAATACTCAACTTTCTATTCAATCAGTTACTGTAGATATGTCGGGGGGGTCTATTTATAGGCGAGGTGAGGAGTGTGGTCACCACCCTAGTGAATAGAGTCACCGCCCCAGCTCGCGCGCTAACACAACCCAGTCGGCCAAGTCCGCAAAGACTTGGCCAGACTTCAAACCCGCCAGGCGCCAGGTCAAAGCCAGTCTGCCACCATGCGGACACAATGCCAGTCCGCACAACACAAGCACAACGCCAGTCTGCCAAACACAAGCACAGTGCCAGTCCGCCACTCATCATAACACGCGGACACAACCACAACTCATGCTACATCAGTCCGCACACTTTACGCGGACGAAGCGGCAGTCCGCACAGCTCGAGAACAACGCCACAGTCCGCCACGAGTCCACGACCAACAGGCAGTCCGCCCGGTCAACATCAGACTCTGCGGACACTACGAGCACCATGGACTTGTCATAGTGTGACCAAGTCCAGCAGCCCATCAACTGGCGCGAGCATGGCGGACACAAAAGACCCAGACCGCCAATCATCAGGACAGTCCACCATAAGAATGTGGCTAACACCATCGCATCTTCGGAGAGCTCAGAAAAAACCAAAGACCATCTCCAAAGCTAGTCCGCAAAGGCGGACTTCCCGGCCACAAAACAAGTCCGCTACAACACCACAGATACAACTTCCAATCTGCCCGGTTACCCTAAGAACTGGCTAACTGCAAGGCCGCAAATCAAGTTGAGCACTGCCAACAGATGGCCAAACATAGTCCGCTCAGGCCGCTCCACTAGATGCCCAAGCCGCTAAGACTTCCTTGGCCATAGGCCATCCAGGCCGCACACCAGTCCGCCCAGGCCGCACACCAGGCCGCACATGCTGCTCCACAAGAACAATAAATGCACCAAGTCCAACCAGGCCAGGTCACCCAAGCCGCACACCAGTCCGCCCAGGACGCACACCAGGCCGCACTGGTGTCTCCACAAGAATAGCCAAGCCACCAAGTCCAACCAGGCCAGGTTACCCAGGCCGCAACCATCAGTCCGCCCAGGCCGCGGACTCAGACCGCTCATACCGCCCGACCTGCTCCATCACCCACTTTCACTTCACAAATTTCAACACTCCCCCTTGAAGTGAGAAGTGGTGATCAAGCCCAGCAAACCTTGTAACCATTGAAATGGCCCCTTCGACAGTGGCGTCGTGAAGATGTCAGCAAAATTATCTTCACTCCGAACATGCCCGACCAGAAGAGATCCCTCCAACACCTTATCCCTTATGAAGTGGTGCTTGATCTCAATATGCTTGGTTCTTGCGTGACACACTGGATTGTTCACCAGTTTGAGAGCACTCACATTGTCACCTCGGAGCAAAGTAGGACCTTGCACTTCCTCATGAACATCCTCTATAAGCCTCCTCAACCAGATGGCTTCTCGAGCAGCCAAGGCTAAAGCCTTGTACTCTGCTTCAGTAGTAGACACGGACACTGAGTCCTGCATCTTGCTACACCACGAAATACAAGCTGATCCACAAGTGAAAACATAACCCGAAGTTGATCTTCGATCATCTGAGTCACCACCATAATCAGCATCCGTGTATCCAAGCAAAGAAAACAATGTGTCCCTTTTATAGAGGAGTCCCATATCAGAAGTAGCCTTGACATACTTCAAGATATTCTTTGCTGCCACCAGATGTGACTTCCTTGGCTATGCCATAAACCGACTTACTCGGCCAACAATGTAAGCAATGTCTGCCCTTGTAATCGTCAGGTAGATCAAGCTCCCCACTAGAGCTCGGAACACCAACGGATCAAGAAGAATCCTTCCTTCATCTCATCGAAGCTTCAGACCAAGATCTAGAGGAGTAGAACAACTCTTTCCTTTGCCCATACCGAATCGTTTCACAATACGATCCGCATATCCTTTCTGGCAAATGAGTATCCCGCTCTCCTTCCTCTGCACTTCAAGACCAAGAAAGTGATGAAACTCTCCCAAGTCTTTCATCTCAAAGCGAATAGGTAGCTCAGCCCTGAGCCTAGCTACCTCCTCATCTGAATTTCATGTGATGATCATATCATCAACATACAGCAGGACCAAGACTTGAAGCTCCCCCTTCTTCTTGATGAACAAGCTTGAATCCGAGTTGGAAGAAAGATATCCTCAGAATTGGAGGTATTCTGTTATCTTCCCATATCAAGCTATTGGAGCCTGCTTCAACCCATAGAGAGCCTTCCTGAGCTTGCAGACATTGTCCAGGTGAACTTCAGAAACAAAACCATGTGGTTGATCCATTAAGATGTCCTTATCAATTTATCCGTAAAGAAAAACATTCTTCACATCAAGCTGGCACATTCTCCATCCCTTGCAAGCAGTCAAGGCGATCACCACCCAAACCGAAGTCATATTTGCAACTGTACTAAATGTCTCCTCATATTCTTCTCCATACTGTTGTGAGAATCCTCGAGCAATAAGGCGAGCCTTGTATCTATCAATGCTCCCATCAGCCTTCTTCTTCAACTTGAACATCCACTTGCAAGTCATTGGAGTAATGCCATCAACCTTGGGCACAAGGTCACAGGTTTCATTCTTCTTGAGAGCAGATATCTCCTCCTTCATGACATCTTCCCACTCCTTGACTACAGTGGCCTCATTGAAGTTTGCAGGCTCTCGCTCATCCAGAGGACCTATAAAGAAGCAGGAGACAAATCTCACTACATTCCCATCACAGTATCAAGCTGGTGGCTTAATAATCCTCTTTGATCTCCGAAGGGTCTGCTCCTTACTCACCACCTCCGTTGCTTCTTCAAGCTCAGCTTCAACTTCAGGCACACTTTGAGTAATGTTCCCCCTACTTCCTGAACTAGAAGCCTCTGTCCCAGAGCTTGAAGCAATAGGAGCTGCTGGTGATATAGCAAGCTCCTCTTCCAAAACTTCAGTAGCCACCTTCTGCTCTTCATCAACCTTGCTCTCTGATAGCTCAACCGAGCATCCTCCATATGACGTCAGCTCATCAAAGACCACGTCTCTTGATACAACAAATTTCTTTGTCGCAGGATCCATGCATTTCCATCCCTTCTTCCGCTCATTATATAATACAAAGACGAGCTTCCTTGCCTTTGCATCAATCTTTGTCCTTGAAGCATCTGGGACATGCACATAGCAAGTTGATCCAAATACCCGAAGGTGTTCCACGCTTGGCTTCTCCTTCAGCAACATCTCAAAAGGAGACTTCATGTTGATCGGACTGAGCGACATTCGATTGATGACATAAGAAGCACAAGACATCCCCTCTGCCCAGAAGTACCTAGGAATGTCTTTCGCATGAAGCCAACACTTACAGGTTTCCGTCAGATGACGGATCTTCCGCTCCGCTACTCCGTTTTGTTGTGGCAGTATGAGCACAAGTAAGCTCTGTTTGGATCCCGTGCTTTCTGTAGAAGTTAGAAAATTCGAAGGAGATAAACTCACCACCGTTGTCTAATCTAAATTTCTTGATCCGCAAGTCAAGCTGGCCATCCACTAGCTCCTTGAACTCTGCAAACAACATGAAAGCTTCTGACTTCTCCTTCAAGAAATATACCCAAGTGTATCTTGAGTAGTCATCAATCAGAACAAGCATGTATCTGCTCCCACCAAGGCTAGCAGTGACGGTTGGTCCCATCAAGTCACCATGGATACACTCTAATGGTCTTTTGTTCCTTGTTTGTGATTTATCAAACGGAAGGCGATGAGCCTTACCGTACAGACATCCCGCGCAAACGTGACCATCGCCAAAGGAAGATAGCTTAGGCAAGCCTCTCACAAGGCTTCTGTTTGCCATAGCTTTCAACTTATCCATTCCTACATGCCCCAGCCTCTCATGCCACATAACAGCGCTATCATTAGCACTCATCCGATCAACGTAAGAGTTTGTTGCAAGAACAAACAAGTTCTTAACTCTCCTCCCAACATGAGCAACATCAGCCTTTACCGCTGATACGTTGCGAAGGAACTTCACTTCTGTTGGCCCAAATAGAACATGATAACCTGTGTCTACCGCATTGGTCACAGAGAAGAGGTTCTTCTTCATGCCCGACACATGATACACACTCCTTAACGTGAGTGACCCCTTATCACTACCCAAGGACACAATCCCCTCCTTCTCTACTGTATAAATAGTATTATCAGCAGTTATGATAGCTTCGTTACCTAAGTAAGCTTGCAGTGAAGAGAACTTCGACTTGTCTCCGGTGAGGTGATGACCACACCCGGAGTCCACGATCCACTCATCGTTGAAGTCGACATCGGACAAAGTACAGACACAAGTGCCCGTCATGAAAGCTCCGCTCCATCTAGCTTCCTTAGTGTTAGAGCAAGCTTCCTCCATGCCTGCAACATGCCCAGGTTGCAGTTTGACCTTGCAGTCACGCTTGAAGTGTCCCCATTGATGACACCTATAGCACTTCATGTTCTTCTTCCAATCCTTCTTTGGAGGAGCGCTCCTCTCTGACTGATAAGAAGTTGAAGGCTCATTTTTAGCAGCAGTGTTCTTCTTCTTCCCTTCCCATCTCTTCTTCTTCTTGCCTGTGAACAATGCTTCACTACCTCCTTCAGAGATAGTCACTCCTGCCATCTATCTGGCCAAACTTTTCTGCAAAGCAAGCAGGTTCTCAAGCTCCAGCAGAGATGGTTGAGTAACCCAGCCTTGAACAGAGGTTACAAAGACAACATACTCCTTCCGCAAGCCGCGGATAATGTGTCTTTTCAACTTGGCCTCAGAGATAGGCTCACCAGGATCAAGCGCTGATATCTCAGCACACATGCTCTTCATCTTAAGAAAGAACTTCGAGATGGTCAGGTCTCCTTGAGTTATCCTAGCCAACTTATTCTCCAGGAACTGTAGCCTCGCCACATTCTTCATGTTGAACAACCCATCAATAGTTGTCCAAATATCAGCAGCCGACTCACATCCAATGATGTGATCAAACAGCTACGGTGAAACAGCCCTCTTGAGGGTAAACTCTACCTTTGCATTTATTTTCCTCCAGACCCTCACCTGCTCAGCAGTCCCAAAAGCAGCGGTAACTTCCTGCCTGTCGTCACCACCTACGACCTCCCATAGCTCCTCACCTAGAGGAAAACTATTCATGCACGACTTCCACTTTTTTAAAGTTAGTCGTTGTTAAGAGTTCAATACCCAGACCTCTTGCATAGTTCCCTTCCATTGCAGCAACCTTGGTAAAGCTTTAAGAAGCACAGAGTAGTAACACAAGTTGATCACCGCTCAAGCAACTGAACCTCACTCTGATACCATGTTGAATTTTCTCAAAGTGATCAACGAGATAGTCTAACACCAAATTAATATCCTCAGAGATATTAAGATCACACTTTGATCATGCGGAAAAACAAGAAAGCAAGCTCAACAACCAAAAGCAACCACCGGGGCAAGCAGATCATATATTTATTTCTTCTTTACAGAGCGAGGTATACATGGAGAGACATGATTTCGCCAGTACAAAGGAACACAAAAAACTACAAGGTAAAAACAATTCGAGCGGACAGAACTGGAAACCGCCGAGACCGCCCAGTCTGCCAAAGTCGTCGAGGCCGTCTGAACTGCTGCTGCTGCTAGAAGACAAATAGAACACGGAGTCCGCCGAGACCGCGAGGTCGCGCGGACACACCGTTATTCGCTGACTGCTACAAGCCGCTGCTGAACTGAAGAATAGACCGCCTACCTGCCCGAGTCCGGTGGACAGGTTATTGAACTTGGAAAACTAAAGCAGAGAAACTGACAAGCCGCAGAAGCGACCTGCTGAGACTGCTGATTGAAACTGCAAACTTCACTGATGTTGACCGCAGTCAAAGCTAAACTCCTGGCTCCTCAGTGTTAGTCGCGCAACCTGGAAACAACAAACAGTTCTCTTCAACCCGCGCGGACAGGAAAAACCAGACCGCAACACTTAACCAAGACTCAACTTACTGTTCACTCAGTTACTGTAGATGTGCCGGGGGTCTATTTATAGGCGAGGTGAGGAGTGTGGTCACCACCCTAGTGAATAGAGTCACCGCCCCTGCTCGCGCGCTAACACAACCCAGTCCGCCAAGTCCGCAAAGACTTGGCCAGACTTCAAACCCGCCAAGCGCCAGGTCAAAGCCAGTCTGCCACCATGCGGACACAATGCTAGTCCGCACAACACAAGCACAACGCCAGTCCGCCCAACACAAGCACAATGCCAGTCCGCCACTCATCATAGAACGCGGACACAGCCACAACTCAAGCTGCATCAGTTCACACACTTTACGCGGATGAAGCGGCAGTCTGCACAGCTCGAGAACAACGTAACAGTCCGCCACGAGTACACGACCAACAGGCAGTCCGCCCGGTCAACAGCGAACTCTACGGACATTGCGAACACCATGAACTTTTCACAGTGTGACCAAGTCCAGCAACCCATCAACTGGCGCGAGCATGGCGGACACAAAAGACCCAGACCGCCAATAATCAGGACAGTCCGCCTCAAGAATGTGGCTAACACCATCGCATCACCGGAGAGCTCGGCAAAAACTAAAGACCATCTCCAAAGCCAATTCGCAAAGGCGGACTCCGGGGACGCAAAACAAGTCTGCTACAACACCGCGGATACAACTTCCAATCCGCCCGGTTACCCCAAGAACTGGCTAACTGTAAGGCCGCGGATCAAGTTGAGAACCGCCAACAGACCGCCAAACACAGTCCGCTCAGGCCGCTCCACTAGATGCTCAAGCTGCTACGACTTCCTTGGCCATAGAACATCCAAGCCGCACACCAGTCCGCCCAGGCCGCACACCATGCCGCACACCAGGCCGCACATGCCGCTCCACAAGAACAGCCAAGACACCAAGTCCAACCAGGCCAGGTCACCCAGGCCGCACAGCAGTCCGCCCGGGCTGCACACCAGGCCGCACAGGCCGCTCCACAAGAACAACCAAGCCACCAAGTCCAACCAGGCCAGGTCACCCAGGCCGCAACCATCAGTCCGCCCAGGCCACGGACTCAGACCGCTCAGACCGCCCGACCTGCTCCATCACCCACTTTCACTTCACAAATTTCAACAATGCTTAGTATTTTGCATGTATGCCGATGTATGTAAATCCACTTCTTGTAAACTTGAACACGGTGTTGTAAAATCTTAAGGCCAAAACTATTGTGTAACTTTCATTCTTATTGTATGTTAGTAGTGGACATTCGTCGATGAGTTATCCTTAACTCCTTAAGCTTCCGCTAGAAAGCAACTCTCTGTTAGGGTGCGTTGTAGGTTTAGAATGAATTATGGATTCATTGCGTGACTCTTTTGTATGTCCGTTTATTATGCCGTGGGGCCCCGATCGGACCTGCTGTTATATTATTCGTGACGGATGAGGTGTTATAACAAGCACGGGTGAAGGCCGCCACAAATATGCTTTTATATATACAATAAAGAGTGAAGCAGGAAGGAAGCAAAGGACACATGCACACAGTAGAACTGGTGTTATTTATTTTGTATTCAGAGTGCAGTTTGCAGCTACATATATTAAAATTCATCATCATGATATCCCAATATACTAGAGTTATGAATGCATTTCTTTTGGGGTCCCATAGGCGGCTGGGTGAAAGCGCACAACTCACAAATGCATTTGTTTGCCGATCGGGTGCAGCCGGAATTTCGATGCTTGCAATTAGGCGAAGCCTTGAGTTGTTTGAAGCAATATTTGATGCAAGTTTCATGCCAGCATGTACCCGGAATCCATGTGAAAGCAGATAGTCGAATGCATCCGGCACCAAATTCAGAAATAGTAGGCTCACGGAAGTTTGCTCCGTCGGCAATCCATGATCCCATCCCTGCATAAACCATGTTATTAATTCATTACTATAGGGATACCATGTGTGCGCGCGTGTGTGTCTGAGTGTGCGTGTGCGTGTGTGTGTTGAAGTCCTGAAATCACCAAAGTATTCTTGGGAGAATGAGAGAGACTGTATCACCTAAGCTTGGAAGTATTAAGAGTATTGTAAATACTGCAATCATTCGCCAGGAGAACTCCATGAGTAAATGTAATCGAGGTGTAAAGCTAGAGCTTACAAACTATGTTGTTGAAGAAGCACAATGAATAAGGATGCCTGCTCTTATCAATCTAACCTCATTTATGTGTATATATAGTGGGAGCTCTAAATCATAGAAAGATTTGTTCTTGTTTTGCTTACCTCTTTTATTTATTTTTATTGAATGCTTCTTTTCAAATTTGTTCTTAGCATTATTAATTTCTCTAATATTTGTTGTTAGAAAATACTAATTAATACGTGTCTTACCAAGCTTCATTCAACTTGCACTGAAATCTCATCCATTTGGACTCTCCAAATTAATGAACGAATATAATAGTTTTTCTCAAAAAAATAAAATAAAAATAAATCGGACTCATTAAAAACTCTTCATCGATTAAATTTTCTTCTATATAAATTTTCTAAGTAATCTTCTCCTAATCTTCTTCTATATAAATTTTCTAAGTAATCTTCTCCTAATCTTCTTCTATATAAATTATTACAAGATGCTACCGAATAAGTACAACAACTTGTGTTAAGGCAAAAACACACACTTGTGAAATCATCAACATTTTCTCCTAATCATGAAATCATGAGCAATTTGCAGAGAGCCAAGTGTTCGTCAGATAATCTCAGAGCTCTCTTTTCACCTCTTTTTCTCTGTCCTTGAAAATGAAGGTGTTGCGGGCTAGATCGGTGCCCCGGTCGGACCGGATTCAATTGGATCGTCTTAGCTGGCGGAGCGGTCGAACACGCACACAGTCAGAGAGAAAGAAAGGTTGACTCAAGATGTGATGACGTGGAAAAACTAATCAATTGCATAAAAAACCACGCGACCGGATCTGTGCCGGTCTAAATACACTATCTGCTCGTGATTACAATGCGTTCTGAGAATCGGGGCGACAAGCCGCTCCCGTTACAACTTGGGGTGAGAGAGGAGGTCTACGGCTCACAGCGGGCAACACGCTGCGCCGCAGGAGCGATTTATACACTGGAATGCGTGAGATGGATCTGGCGCTCTGAAGCTTGGAGCACGGGTTCGTCGTGCGCCTGCTTGCAGGGGTCGCCTTCCAACTTCTGCTCGCTCCGGGACTTAGACGTTTTGCTGCTCGTGGTGCGCTGGTGGCTCGTGGTGGCTCGTGGTGGCTCGTGGTGGCTGGAGGATGATCCGAGGGAGGAGTCCGACAGAACTATCGCCTGAGGAAGAAGATGACCGGGAGCCAAAAGATGAATTATGAGGAGACTCTGGGGCTCCTTTTATAGCCATATGAGGAGGATCATGGCGTACCCAACCACTAATGTAGTGGGCTAGTGGGTGGTTACCCACCAGATCGAACTTTGAGGAGAGCCCACCCTGATCGGGCGGTGGGTAAGCCGCCGACAGCGATGGGGAGGCCATGCGTCGGCGGCGGCCGACCAAGGGGCGGCCTGGACCGCGGCCAGGCCGGCGGCGGCCTGGCCAGAGCCCGCGGCCAGGCCGGCGGCGGCCTGGCCTGCGGCCGCGGTCAGGCCAGCGGCGACCTGGCCAGAGCCCGCGGCTAGGAACAGTCTCATAGTCAATTCTCCTCTTTGAACATCTATCAGTGTCTTACCCGTGGCTAGGAACAGTCTCCCTACAATGATGGGGACTTCCTTGTCCTCCTCCATATCTAAAACCACAAAGTCAGCTGGAAAAATGAACTTATCCACCTTCACCAACACATCCTCAACTATCCCTTTTGGGAATGCCAGGGTCCTATCGGCCAACTGCAAGGTTATGGAAGTCTTTGTTATTTCTCCTAGACCTAGCTTTCTATAAATAGAGAACGGCATTAGGTTTATACTCGCTCCTAAGTCACATAGCGCTTTACCCTCAAATTTATATCCTATAGAGCACGGAATAGTAAAGCTTCCCGGATCTTTCAACTTAGGTGGGAGTCTTTTTTGAAGAATAGCGCTACACTCTTGAGTGAGTGCTACCGTCTCATTTGTTCCAAATTTTCTCTTTTTGGACAGGATATCTTTCATGAATTTAACGTAACTCGGCATTTGTTCTAAAGCTTCAGCGAAAGGGATGTTAATTTGTAATTTCTTAAATATCTCGACGAATTTTTGGAATTGTTGGTCGAGCTTACTCTTTTTCAACCGTTGAGGAAACGATGGCGGTGGGTAGACTTTCACATTATCCTTCTTCTTAATGTAATCAGTGATCGGTTCTCTCTTTCTTTCTCCTAGAACTTCCACTTCCTTCTCAGAAAAGTCATCTAGTCTCACTTCTTCCTCGGGAATACAAGGGGTTCCCTCCACCAACTCTTTTTCTTCATCACTCTTTCTACCCAGTTCATGTGTAGGTGCACCCACTAATTGCTTACCACTTCGTAACTCGACTGCTTTACAATGTTGGTTATCTCCCTTTGGATTTGGAGTGCTATCCGTTAGAAGTGTGCCCGGTGGCCTAAGACTCAAGGCATTTGCAATTTGACCTAACTAGGATTCTATCATGTGTAGTGACCCTTCTAAGTTTGAAATACATACATCTCTCTTTTGCATCGACTCCATAATCATCTCATCAGTCAATTTTCTAGAAATACTAGGTTGATTAAAAGCATTATTATGTTGTGGATGTGAGTTATTCAGATTAAATCCGGGTGGATGGGTCGCTCCCGCATTATTTTTCCAAGAGAAATTTGGATGATTTCTCCACTCTGGATGGTAGTGATTTGCAAAACCTAGTGGTACTTGCCTTGGTTGGCCTCCGACATAGTTTACCTCCTCCGTCATTTGGTTTAGTTGTTCAACCGTTAGAGGTGCATTAGGTGTAGAGGTAGATAACAAATCTAACCTTTTATTAATTAGATTAAACTGTGATGACATTTGTGCAGCTAATGATGTAATCTGGTCCACTTGATGGACTCCAGCCGGTTGAGTATTACCTTGTCTCTCATAAGCCTGATAATTATTAGAAGTAAGATCTTCTAATATTGCGTAGGCGTCTTCGGGATATTTCTTCATTAAGGAACCGCCCGCGGCTCCATCCACTAAAATCATGGTTGTCGTTTGCAAACCATTGTAGAATGTAGAGACTTGTTGGTGTTGGGATAATCCGCGGTGTGGACATTTTCGCAATAATTCTTTAAAACGCTCCCACGCCTCATAAAGAGTCTCCCCATGATTTTGCATGAAAGTCGTTATGCCCCTAATGAGCTTAGCCGTCTTCGAGGGTGGGAAATATTTATTTAGAAATTTTTCGACTAAGTGATTCCATGTGGTAATAGAGTCATTGGGTAATGAGTCTAATCAGTCCTTCGTTCGTCCTTCTAACGAAAACGGAAATAGTCTCAACAGAATTGCATCTTCAGATGCTCCATTGAATTTGAACATGTCACAGATTGCTAAGAAAGTACGTAAGTGAGAGTTCGCATCTTCATGACTAAGACCCCCAAACTTGTTATGTTGCACTTGTTGCATAACTAGTGGATCCATTTTAAAGTTGTTTGCCGCAATTGCAGGTCGCGCGGTACTAAAGTGTAAACCTCCTCTCAAAGGTGTATCATAATCGCGACACGTCATTCGTGGCGCAGCGTCTTGACCATTATGGTCCACTTGTCCTTCATGATTATTCATATTCTCATGATCGTTATTATCCATCTCTTGATGAATAATATTCAGCGTTCTACAAAGTTTTCTGTTCTGCCTACACGTACGCTCTATTTCTGAATTGAAAGACAAAAGTTCAGAAGTTCGATGTCTGGACATGCACAAACAGAATTATAGATAGCAGTAACAACACAAACAATACAAAATAAAACAACAAAACAAGAACTTGAGCTATAAATACTTGGGTTTAACTAATATTGCAAGAAATAAAACACTAAATACGTCGCACCTCCCCGGCAACGGCGCCAAAAACTTGATACACCCAAAACAGGTATACGTAATTAACCGCAAGTGTACGTGCCGTGTCAAGTAATAAATAGTAAGTAAAGATCGTTCCCTCGAGGAGATGGTGAATTCAGTGCTTGCAATTACTAGTTGTGCCTTTTCTTTAAATTCAAGGAGAATAGAATAGTGATTTGTTAATTACTACGATTATGAAAGACAACGACTACGAATTAAAATAGACTACGATTTGCTAAAAGAAAGTACTTGATTATCTAAGAAGTAATCTTGTATTATGATTTCCTAAGTCTTGTGTGACGAATCTTGTGAAGATGACTTCGTGATAGTGAGTGGTGACACGTCTTGCAATGATTTTAAATTAGAAGATCCGTACCTCTCGATATCGGAAATCCCTAGCCTCTATTTCCCCCTCGTGAGAGACAAGTACCGCATAAAGTTCGAAAACCAAAGTTGCTAATATCAAGGGGAAATGTCTTTCTCCCTTCAAATACTATACCAGATCTATAACACACTTACGCAACTCCTCTCTCGAATTATGAAGCGTAGTAAAATGGCGAAACCTTGGCCAAAAGTTTCAAAGAAAGATTATAGATTCGGTAAAGACACACACCAAACATTCACAAAGAAAAAGTTAAGTTTTCATCAACACAAAGACCAAGTACTTTCACAATACAAGATTAGAAATATTTAGTTCATGGCGGCGGAGAAATCAAGCATAATAGTTGGAGAGATCTTACAAATCATGTTGAAATTACAGAATAAACGACGTAGGATTCCTTCGCCAGAGTTGCTCCCTCGCTCAGCCCGGAAAATCCACCCTATTTCTCTAGCCGCCCCCTTTGAGAATGAGGAAGAAGAAGACTTCCTCCACTAGTGAGAATGAAAATTTCAGCACTCCTTGAAAACCTAAATATCCCTCTTTTAAAATCCGCAAATTTTCTCTCTCCTCTCTCCTCTTTAACTCCAGAATATTTCCCCTCCAAAAACGTGCATCTCTTGCTCAAAAAGTGCCTCCTTCCAGATTTGAAAATGGTGCCAAATTTGAATTTGAAAATCTGAATTTCGTCCAGAAAAGGTTGCAACCTGTTTCAGGATTCTGCAACTTTTTCACCACGACAGCATATTTGGCCAAGTTCTTCTTCCAAGCCGTTCTCCTTCGCTTTTCTTGCACCAACACCTAGGAAAAAGACCACTTTAGACATAAATAAAATAAATGTGAATTTACTTGCATTTAAACTTCAACTAAATGATTTTTCTCCCGGTTCGACGAGCAAAAGGTCCGAAACTTAGGCTAAATAACTTCGTTTTGAGAAGTTATCAGGTGGGTAAGCCAGCCGACAGCGGTGGGGAGGCCATGCGTCGGCGGCGGCCGACCAAGGGGCAGCCTGGACCGCGGCCAGGCCGGCGGCGGCCTGGCCAGAGCCCGCGGCCAGGCCGGCGGCGGCCTGGCCTGCGGCCGCGGCCAGGCCGGCGGCGGCCTGGCCCGCGGCCAGGCCGGCGGCGGCCTGGCCAGAGCCCGCGGCCAGGCCGGCGGCGGCCTGGCCAGAGCCCGCGGCCAGGCCGGCGGGCACGACCTGGCCGACCGCGGCCAGGCCGGCGGCGGCCTGGCCGGCCCCCGCGGCCAGGCCGGCAGGGGCGACCTGGCCGACTGCGGCCTGGCAAGCGGCGGGCTGGCCGGCGGGATAGGCCTGGCCGGTGGAGACTGGGTTGGCGACCGCAGCCTGGATGGCCATGGCTTGGCCTCCGGCGGGCTGGCCGGCGGAAGCGGCCAGGCCGGCCGCGACCTGGCTGGCGGCGCCCTGGCCGAGGCCTAGCTGGCTTCGGCCCGTCTGGCGGGCGCGACGACAGCCTAGCCGGCGGCGGGCCGCGGCCTGTCCGACGATCGCTGCCCAGCCGGCGGCGGCCTCTCCGGCGGCGGCGGCGGCCCGCCGACGATTACCTCCCAATGGGGGTGGTTTTCCTAAGAGGGAGTGGGCCCCACCCCCCATGTTTTCCTCATCATGGGAGGTGGGGTTGACTAGTCAACCCCATGATCTCCCACTTTGGGTGGAGATCATGGGGGAGCTTTCCTTATAAATGAAGGTGTAACCCATCAGAAGGCATGAACACCTTTTTTATAATTTTCTAGGGGGAGACATTGGTAAATGCATCTTCTTTGAAATTGAACTGGTGAATAAGAGCGTGAGATTCTGATCACCTGGAAATCATTTTTAGGAAAACGACGATTATCCCCCGGGCGGGCAAGGCATATTTGTTGGTGAGACAACAACGACAAAGAAGGGTGCTTGAGAAAGTCTAGTGAGGGCGCGTGGAGCACTGAGCGGGCGCGCGAGGGGCGCTGAGCCGGTGCGAGCGGGGAACCAATGGGGCGCGCATGCGGCACTGAGCCGGCACGCGTGGGAGCTCTAAAGCAAAGAAAGACTTATTCTTGTTTTGCGTACTTCTTTTTTTTTTGAATGCTTCTTTTCAAATTTGTTCTTAGCATTGTTAATTTCTCATTAGAATTATCATCATTTCTCTAATATTTGTTGTTAGAAAATACTAATTAATACGTGTCTTACCAAGCTTCATTCAATTTGCACTGAAATCTCATCCATTTGGACTCTCCAAATTAATGAAGGAATATAATAGTTTTTCTCAAAAAAATAAAATAAAAATAAATCTGACTTATTAAAAACTCTTCATTGATTAAATTTTCTTCTATATAAATTTTCGAAGTAATCCTCTCCTAATCTTCTTCTATATAAATTTTCTAAGTAATCTTCTCCTAATCTTCTTCTATATAAATTATTACGAGATGCTACCGAATAAAAACAACTTGTGTTAACGCAAAAACACACTTGTGAAATCATCAACATTTTCTCCTAATCATGAAATCATGAGAAATTTGCAGAGAGCCAAGTGTTCGTCAGAAAATCTCAGAGCTCCCATTTCACCTCTCTTTCTCTGTCCTTGAAAATCAAGGTGTTGCTGGCTAGCTCGATTCCCTGGTCGGACCAGATTCAATTGGACAGTCTTAGCTGGCGGAGCGGTCGAGCGCGCACACAGTCAGAGAGAAAGAAAGGTTGACTCAAGATGTGATGACGTGGAAAAACTCCTCATTTGGGTAAAAAACCACACGACCGGATTGTGCCGGTCTAAATACACTAGCTGCTCGTGATTACAATGCGTTTTGAGAATCGGGGCGACATGCCGCTCCCGTTACAACTTGGGGTGACAGAGAAGGTCTACGGCTCCCAGCGGGCAACAGGCTGCGCCGCGGGAGCGATTTGGACACTGGAATGCGTGATATGGATCTGGCGCTCTAAAGCTTGGAGCGCGGGTTCGTCGTGCGCCTGCTTGCAGGGGTCGCCTTCCTCCTTCTGCTCACTCCGGGACTTATGCGTTTTGCCGCTGGTGGTGCGCTGGTGACTCGTGGTGGCTCGTGGTGGCTGGAGTATGATCCGAGGGAGGAGTCCGACAGAACTATCGCTTGAGGAAGAAGATGACCGAGAGCCAAAAGAAGAATTATGAGGAGACCATGGGGCTCCTTTTATAGCCACCTGAGGAGGATCATGGTGGGCCCTACCACTAATGTAGTGGGCTAGTGGGTGGTTACCCACCAGATCGGATGGTGAGGAGAGCCCACCCTGATCGGACGGTGGGTAAGCTGCCGACAGCGGTGGGGCGGCCAGGCGTCGGCGGAGGCCGACCAAGGGGCGGCCTAGACCGCGGCCAGGTCGGCAGCGGCCTGGCCGGAGTCCGCGGCTAGGCCGGCGGGCCCGACCTGGCCGACCACGGCCTGGCTGGCGGTGGCCTGGCAGGAGCCCACAGCCAGGCCGGCGGCGGCCTGGCCGGCGCCCGCGGCCAGGCCGGTAGGCGCGACCTGGCCGACCGCGGCCTGGCAAGCGGCGGGCTGGCCGGTGGGAGAGGCTTGGCCGGTGGCGACTGGGTCGGCG
The DNA here is from genome assembly GCA_039583875.1 of Platanthera guangdongensis. Taxonomy (NCBI): domain Eukaryota; kingdom Viridiplantae; phylum Streptophyta; class Magnoliopsida; order Asparagales; family Orchidaceae; genus Platanthera; species Platanthera guangdongensis. The sequence goes on from CM077158.1 coordinate 236,100,198, forward strand.
ACCGCAGCCTGGCCGGCCGTGGCTTGGCCAGCGGCGGGCTGGCAGGCGGGAGCTGTCAGGCCGGCCGCGGCCTGGCTGGCGGCGCCCTGGCCGAGGCCTAGCCAGCTGCGGCCCGTCCGGCGGGCGAGGCAGCGGCCTAGCCGACGGCGGGCCGTAGCCTGTCCGGCGATCGCTGCCCGACCGGCGGCGGTCTCTCCGGCGGCGGCGCCTCGCCGGCGGCGGCGGCGGCCCGCGGTTACCCCACATGTTTTCCTCATCATGGGAGGTGGGGTTGACTAGTCAACCCCATGATCTCCAATTTTGGAGGGAGATCGTGGGGGAGCCTTCCTTATAAAGGATGGTGCAACCCATCAATTGCCCCCCCCCCCCCAATTCCTCTTGCTAGAAAGCGCAGCGAGCGAGCAAAGAAGGATTTCCTGCTGCCACCCATTACCACTGTCATGACAACTTCTGCCGAGAAGGTGGAGACGATGAAGGGCAGTGTTTCGAAGGTACTCGGAGTGATCTTACCGCAGGAGAGTCAGCCGGCGAAAACACCGAACTTGGCTATGCGCGGCCTGGCGCGCGTCCCGGGCGACCTGGCCGGCAGGCCACACGCGCCCATGCCGCTCGTGCGGCAGGCCGCGCGTGGCCGCGACATGCTGCGCGTGGCCGCACGCGCGGCAGGCCATGCGCGCTCATGTCGCGCGCGCGGCTGGCCGCGCGTGCCCAGGCCGAGGAGCGAGTCCAGAATCTTCCTCGTGGCTGATTGACAATTTGCGAAGCTTCCCTGAAGTCCGGCTTCTGCTTCCCGCCGTGCGAGGAGGTGATTGAGATCTTGATGTTCTGTGGGGTGCCAATTTCACAGTTTGTCCCTGTTGGAATTGCCTGAATTATGGGCTTGGACGCATTCTTCCGCGAGCATGGAGGACAGCTTTCCTTGGACCAGTTCCAAGATTGGTGCGACGTTCGCTCCGAGGCGGCGAACGGGTGGAGGTTCACAGCAAAAAAGTTGGTTGTAGTTTGAGCCTCGAAAAGATCGTCGACATGGGAACACTTTGTTTGGGTATGTTAGGAATTCATGGGGCCTTCCCGAGGCGTGGGACACACTGTTGTACCGCTGTCGCTGAGCGAGGGGGAAGGAACGAGATTTCTCTCTGGTGCTTGGGTTTTCAGAGTCTCGTGAACTAGCCATCCGTCTCTTTAATATTTTTGTCTATGTGGAGGAGAAGAGCCTGCTGCGGTGTGACATCTCTTCGGATGCAGCTCCGATTGTTAGGACCTCTCAGGGAGGGGGTCGAAAGAGGAAAGCTGTGGCGGCCCCTCCTGGCGATCTTGATATGGTGGCGGCGGCGGCCCCTTTCGATGCCTGTCTCGAGTCAACTCCCGAGGTGCAGATACTTGAGTCCCTAGTTCCTCAGGTGTCTTCGGAGGCGGTGGCTCCTCAGATGTCCTCTTCCTTGAGGGCAATGAGTGATGCAGTAAGTGCCTTGACTTGTTGTGGAAGTTTTTTCTCTTTATTGTTTGGTGTTAACGCCCGCCTTTTCCTTGCACAGATAGAGACCCAAGCCCAGATTGTGGTAACCTAGAATGACCACTATGTGAGCTTGAAGTACGGATACCTTGCCCTTCAAGAGAAGCTCCGGTTGACGTCGAGCTCGCTTGCCTCACTGAAGGAGGAATAGACTCGGGATATTGCGCGGTTCCGCCGGACCGGGTCGATGCTGTGATTTTCTTTTTTGAAAATATAGATATAACTCTAACTAGTGCAAGTTAAGATCTATCCCTATGTTTCAAATATGATGCAATACTTAAGTAAAGATAACTTGCGCGGGTTCAGGCCTGCGACTTACACACATCATAGAGTTCTTTTCCGACAGAAAGAAATGCATTACACAATTTACAAAAACATAAAGTTAGGCATCATTGATAAAATTGACGCAGGTTTTGCGCATTCCAGGTACGGGGGAGAGTCTTTCCTTCTGCGTTGTGTCGCTTGTATGTTCCTGGTTTTACCATAGCCGTGACGACGAAGGGTCCTTCCCAGGTTGGAGATAGCTTGTCGCCTTGCGTTCCTTTCCCAGCAGCTTCCAGAGTGCGGAGAACCAAGTCTACCACATTGATCGGTCGGGGCTTTACCTTGCGGTTGTAATAGCGGGCTGCGCGTTGCTGGTAGGCCGCAGTACGGAGAGAGGCTTCTTCGCGAATCTCGAAAATGAAATCTAGATTGTCTCGGAGAGCGTCGTCGTTCGCCTGGAGGCTGAAGTTGGAGACCCGGGGGATTGGGACGCCGATGTCGACCGAGATGATAACTTCAGTTCCATAATAGAGATTGTACGGTATTTCTCCAGTTGGGGTCCTCTCCGTTCTCCGGTACACCTATAGCACGTTGGGGAGCACGTAGACCCACTGCCCCCCAACGTCTTCAAGTCACATCTTTAGTACCTTCAGAATGGTTCGATTGGTCACCTCTACCTGCCCATTGGATTAGGGGTGTGACACAGTTGTATGTCGTAACTCGATTTTTAAGTCCCCGCACAGCTTGGTGAAAGATTTCCCCATAAAATGAGTGCCATTGTCGGTGATGATAATTGCTGGTATGCCAAAGCGGCAGATGATGTTCTTCCACACGAACTGCTTTGCGTTCTTCTCAGTAATCTTGGCGAGAGGCTCCTCCTCCACCCATTTAGTGAAGTAGTCGATGGCCATGATGATGAATTTCCTCTGTCCTGAGGCTTGCGGTAGAGGGCCGAGGAGGTCTATTCCCCACTGAGTGAATGGCCAAGCTCCTTGCAATGTGTGAAGGACAACGAGAGGTTGCCGGAGAATGTTGGCCTGTAGCTGGCAAGTCTTGCACTTCTGGACGAAGTTGTCGCTTCCTTTTTCATGGTTGACCAGTAAAAACCTTGGCGCAGGATTTTTCGGGCCAAGGCCTTTCCTCCCAAATGCTCTTCGCAGACTCCTCCATAAACCTCGTGGAGGGTATACAAAGCATCAGTTTCCGTCAAACACTTCAGGTAGGGCCATACGAAGGATCGTTTATACAGTTCTCCATTGATCAACGTGAAGGGGGCCGCCCTCATCCTCAGGCAACGGGCCTCCTTTGGGTCTTTTGGCAACCGCTGGTTCTCTAAGTACTCTACCAACGGAGTGATCCATGACTCTTTAGATTCCCCAATTTCCGCCACCTCCTAAGGCTCCAGAATGCTGGGAAAGGCAATTTCTCCAACTTGATGCCTTCTTGACTGATAGCGAGAGGGAGATGTGGCTAGCTTTGACAGGGCATCTGCCCGGCTGTTCTGCTCTCTAGGGATGTTGAGAATTTGGGCTTGTGGTATCTGAAGTATGAGAGATTTCGCGAGTCGGAGGTATTGGGCAAGCTGTTCACTTTTCGCCTCAAATTCTCCTTCCACTTGGGAGACGATGAGCTGGGAGTCAGAGTAGATCGTAAACCTTCTAACGTGACAGTCGATGGCGAGCCTGAGTCCTGTGATTAAGGCTTCATATTCTGCTATGCTATTAGTGGCAGGAAACTTCAATCAGACTCCGTATTCTAGAGCGACGAGCTATGGGCTTATGAGAAGCAGCCCGGCAATGGCGCCTTCTATTCCGGAAGCTCCATCAACGTACATAGTCCACCCTTGTGCTGGCTCTGTTGGAGCGCCTTCTGGTTTTGTTGGCAGAGTATTTTCGACAATGAAGTCCGCTAAGACCTGAGATTTAATGACGGGGCACGGCAGAAAGTGGATGTCAAATTCACCTAACTCGACCGCCCACTTAACCAGCTGGCCCGATGCCTCTAGCTTTTCAAGAATTGCACGAAGAGTTAGCTCAGTCAGAACTTTGATGGTATGAGCCTGGAAGTAGTGGTGAAGTTTCCTTGCTGAGAAAACGAGTGCCAGGGCTGTCTTATCCGCAACTGAATACCGGGTTTCAGTGTCTGAGAGGATAATACTAAGGTAGTAGATAGGGCGCTGAACCCCTCCCTCGTCTTTTACCAACACGGAGCTCAGAGTGGCTGGTGTAATAGCGAGGTACATAAAAATCTCTCCTGGGACTAGTTTCGACTGAAGCGGAGGGGAGGCCAGGTACTGCTTCAGTGACTCGAAAGCTGATTGACATTCGTCCATCCACTAGAAGCCTGTGGTTCTAGCTCCCTGGAGAATCTTGAAGAAGGGGAGGTATTTATCCCCGGTTCGTACCAAGAATCGAGAGAGTGCTGTAATTCTCCCGTTCAACTGTTGCACTTCTTTAATGGATCGAGGTGGTGACATGTCTTCCAGAGCCTTAATCTTTTCGGGGTTGGCCTCTGTCCCCCACTGGGTTACCATGAAACCCAGGAATTTCCCTGACGTTACCCCGAAGGCACATTTTGTGGGGTTAAGCCTCATGCTGTACTATCGAAGGATCTTAAAACACTCCTCGAGATCTTCCAAGTGACCTTCTCGACGGACGCTTTTAACCAACATGTCGTCGACATATACCTCCATCATCTTACCAAAAAGGTCTTTAAAAACCCTATTCATGAGACGTTGATAGGTGGCTCCTGCATTCTTGAGTCCAAAGGTCATTACTTTGTAACAGTAGATCCCTTTGTCAGTTCGGAAGGATGTATGCTCCTCGTCCGCAGGATTCATTCGAATCTGGTTGTACCCGGAGTATGCATCCATGAAGTTGAGGAGTTGGTGCCCGGCGGTCAAATCAACCAACTAATCAATTCTAGGGAGAGGGAAGCTGTCTTTGGGGAAAGCTTGATTAAGGTTGGTGTAATTCACGCACATCCACCACTTTCCTGAAGACTTCTCTTCTTCAATTTCCTGGAGATGTTCCAGAGCGAAGTTTCTCTTTTTCTGAATGACAGGCTTGCATGCTGGGTTGATGTTAAGAGAGTGTTGAATAATATGAGGATCTATGCCTGACATATCTTCCGGAGCCCAGGCAAAGATATCCTTGTTCTTCTGAAGATAGGTTGTCAATTCCTCTTTCTCCCGCTGCGGCAAGAGTGACCCGAGCTGGATGGTGCGAGTCGGGCTTGTCGGAGAAAGGGGGACTTCGACCAGCCCTTCCATAGGCATTCCCCGCTGCAATATCGTCTCGTCGCGCAGGTCGAAGTCGTTAATGTTTAACGTGGTGGCCTTGGTTGGTTGTGCTTGCTTTGAATAGCAATTCCTGGCGGCCTCCTGGTTGTCGCGCACGACTCCGACCCCTCCCGGAGTGGGGAACTTCATGGCTAGGTGATGAATCAAAGGGATGGCCTTGAAGTTGGACTGGACAGGCCTCCCGAAAATAGCGTTGTAGGCAGAGTTTGAATCTACCACCACAAACTGGACTTCGTGCGTCACTTGCCTTGGAAATTCCCTCATGGTAACTTGGAGGGCAATCGTGCTCATTATCTGAACTGGATGGTTATCGAAGCCGTACACTAGTCCGTCCACCGGTGTCAGATATTGGCTGGAGAGCTTCATGCTCTGAAGGGTGGAGTAGAATAATATGTCGACTGAGCTTCTGTTGTCGACGAGGATTCACTTGACATTATAACAGGGGTCTCTGACCCCGGTGCTGATCACAAGAGGATCTTGGTGACGTGTTCGGAGTTCGACGAGGTCTTCATCTTCGAAGGTTATGGTGGTGTCCTGTCTGCATTTCTTGCCTTCATGGGAGCCTCCTTGCATGCCTATTGAGAAGATTTGAGCCGAAAGAACGAGTGATCCGGTAATGGTTTCAATATTTCTGACCATCTGCCTACCACCTGCTCCTCTCGGGGGACATTCTATTGATCTCTGGGTGGTCTAGGCGGGTCTTGCTAGTCCAGCATACGCCCCTGCAAAAACCTTCTGAGGAGTCCTAGGCGGACAAGGCGCTCGATTTCCTCCTTCAGGCGGGCACAGTCCTCAGTGGTGTGCCCTATAGTTCGATGGAACTCACAATACTTGGACTGATCATTTCTGGGATTATGGGCTGGCTACTTGGGTCGATGTAGCGCTTACTCATTCTGGATGGCATAAAGCACATTTGTGCGTGTGGTGTTGAGGGGAGTATAATCCCTAGGTGGTTGATCCCTCTGGTGGTCCCATCGGTGCTGCCTGTTCCGGCGCCCTTCTTGGAATCTTCGTTCTTGGTGATGGGGGCCGGTTCCTTCTCCCTTCTACGTTTTTGGGCCCACTCGAACTGCTGGCGATGAGATTCAGTAGCTTCGTCGACGGTGATCTGAGCCTCCACCCGATGCACGAGGTCAGGATAACTAGGGACAGTCTCTCTCATCAGCGCTGAATGGAAGCCGCTAGGCCAGAGGCCTCCAAGGAATACCCCTCGCAACAGCTCGGGGTCAACCCCTGGAATTTGGTGGGCCTCCGCAGTAAAACGGCGGGAGAAGTCCTTCAGAGTTTCTCCTTCATTCTAGCGGATCCCAGACAGGTGGGAGGGGTCGCGAACGATCCTGCGATTGGCGATAAACTGATCGACAAACTGCCTTTTCTGTTCCGTGAAGTTGGCGATGGTTCCCACCCTTAATGAATGGAACCACGTTCGGGCCTGGCCCTTTAGAGTGGCTGGAAACACTTGGCATAGCAACTGGTCTGGGGTATTGTAGATCCTCATAATGGTGGCGAAGTGATTAACATGCTCTAGTGGATCGTCTGTCCCGTCAAACGTCTCAATGTTTGGGAGCTTAAACCCATACGAGATTGGATGGTCAAGAATTTGTAGTGCCAAAGGGGAGCCTTGGCAAAGCAGTCGGCGGGCGTGAACATTTCTTCTTACTGCCTGGCGGTATTCTTCAGCGATGACCCGTCGAATCTCTTCTCGAGTAAATCTTTCAAGCGGAGGAAGGTGGGTGTCATTGACAGGGTTGTGACGATGGTGGTCTGCTCCGGCCCCTCTCTGGGCCGGGGGAGCGGAACTGGCGGCTTCAGAGTATTCTTCGAGCTCTTCCTGCCTTGAAGGAACTTCCTGGGTCCTGCGCTGATTCAGATGTGGCAGAAGATTTGCCGGTGCTGGTGGCACCGCGGGTGCAGGATGTGTTCCCAGGTTCCGGAGCAGGGTGAGCATTTCAGTTTGTTGCTCTTCCATCTGGCAAACACGCCCCTCCAGGGAGGTGACGGGGGTAAAAGCAGCTTCAGCCGTTAGCAGCACGTTTACCAAAGAGTGGGAGCGCGCCGGCTCGACGTGTCCGCCAAGGGCGGATCCTTCAGCGGTGCGAGTGCTTCTTTTTGCCATTGGAGCAGGACGTGGATGCGGCAGAGCTGGTGATCTAATTCTTTTGAAGGATGCTGGGAATCGGGTTCCCACAGACGGTGCCAAACTGATGTGGGCTAGCTCGATGCCCCGGTCGGACCGGATTCAATTGGACCGTCTTAGATGGCGGAGCGGTCGAGCGCGCACACAGTCAGAGAGAAAGAAAATTTGACTCAAGATGTGACGACGTTAAAAAACTCCTCAATTGGGTAAAAAATCACGCGACCGGATCTGTGCCGGTCTAAATCCACTAGCTGCTCGTGATTACAATGCGTTATTAGAATTGGGGCGATAGGCCGCTCCCGTTATAACTTGGGGAGAGAGAGAAGGTCTACGGCTCCCAGCGGGCAACAGGCTGCGCCGCGGGAGCGATTTGTACACTGGAATGCGTGCGGTGGCTCTGGCACTCTGAAGATTGGAGCGCGGGTTCGTCGTGCGCCTGCTTAGAGCCTTCCTCCTGCTCGCTTCGTGACTTTGGTGTTTTGCTGCTGGTGGCGAGCTGGTGGCTCCTGGTGGCTCGTGGTGGCTGGAGGATGATCTGAGGGAGGAGTGCAGAGCTATCGCCTGAGGAAGAAGATGACCGTGAGCCAAAAGATGAATTATGAGGAGACCCTGTGACTCCTTTTATAGCCTCCTGGGGAGGACCATGGCGGGCCACACCACTAATGTAGTGGGCTAGTGGGTGGTTACCCACCAGATCGGATGGTGAGGAGAGCCCACCCTGATCGGACGGTGGGTAAGCCGCCGATGGTGGTGGGGCGGTCATACGTCAGCGGCGACCGGCCAAGGTGTTGCCTGGACCGTGGCCAGGACGGCGGCTGCGGCCTGTCCTGCGTCCTCAGCCAGGACGGCGGCGACCGGGCCGGAGCCCTCGGCAAGGCCGGCGGCGGCCTAGCCTGCGGCCGCGGCCATGCCGGCGGTTGCCTGGCCGATGCTCGTGGCCAGGCCGGCGGGCGCGACTTGGTCGGCCGCGGCCTGGCCAGCGGGGGGCTGGCCGGCGGGAACGGCCTGGCCGGCCGCGGCCTGGCTGGTGGCGACTGGGTCAGCGGCCGGCGGCGGGCTAGCCGGCGGGAGCGGCCAGGCCGGCGGCCTGGCTGGCGGCGCCCTGGCTGCGGCCTGGCTGGCGGCGCCCGGGCCGCGGCCTGGCTGGCGGCGCCCTGGCCGCGGCCTAGCCGGCTACGGCCTGTCCGGTGGCCGCGGCCTTGCTGGCGGCGCCCTGGCCGCGGCCTAGCCTGCGGCGGCCCGTCCGGCGGCCGCGACGACGGCCTAGCCGTAGGCGGCCCGTCCGGCGGCCGCGACGACGGCCTAGCCGGCGGCGGGCCGCGACCTGTCCGGCGATCACTACCCGGCTGGCGGCGGCCTCTCCGGCGGCGGCGGCCCGCCGGCGGTTACCTCCTAATGGAGGTGGTTTTCCTAAGAGGGAGTGGGCCCCACCCCCCCATGTTTTCCTCATCATGTGAGGTGGGATTGACTAGTCAACCCCTTGATCTCCCACTTTGGGTGGATATCATGGGGGAGCCTTCCTTATAAATGATGGTGTAACCCATCAGAAGGAATGAACACCTTTTTTTATAATTTTCTAGGGGGCGACATTGGCAAATGCATCTTCTTTGAAATTGAAATGGTGAATAAGAGTGTGAGATTCTGGTCACCTGGAAACCATTTTTAGGAAAACGACGATTATCCCCCGGGCGGGAAGGGATATTTGTTGGTGAGACAACAACGACAAAGAAGGGTGCTTGAGATAGTCTAGTGAGGGCGCGTGGAGCACCGAGCGGGCGCGCGAGGGGCGCTAAGCCGGTGCGAGCGGGGAACCAATGGGGCGCGCACGCGACACCAAGCCGGCACGCGTGGGGTTACGCACCGCATGACTTCGCACGACATCTCGCGTGGGGGCGCGCACTAGGCGGCACCCAGTGCGAGAGAGCACGCGGGCACGCGAGAGGGCACACAGGTGCACAAGAGCGCACATGTGTGCGCCCGCCGCAAAATGTTGGTGCATGCGCGCATGATTTTGAGCCTAGGCGTGCACCGACCGCCGTGTGGGGCCGTGGGCTTTCCCGGGCAGGCTTGCGCGCTGCATGCGTAGGGGAGGGGCGACACAGCGCACAGCGAGAGGCGGGGCGACGCGGAGCACCGGAGGCTCTAGGCAATTGCTCGGCAGTTGGTGTGCACGAGACGGCGCGCGTGGGACCGTCTCTCCCAAGTAGTGCGTGAGGCACCGCATGTGAGGTCTCAACGCGCACGAGCTACTGTGCGCTATGATCCACATATCAAGATTTGAGCGTGAGTGCAGCACTGTACCTGTGACATCATGCTTGCCCAAGAACACCCAAGAGTAGTATCAAATCCCTTGCCCAACATCATATTAAATTTAGAACTAGGGGCTTAAACCTTGCTGAAAAATTGGGTGACTTTGTATTATATGTTAAACAGTCATATTAAATTTATCATAAATTTTGTGGAGCATTTGCCTATCTCAAATTGGTACTTCATGTTCAACCTTAGGGTTTTTGGATTACTAGAATAATTAAATAAATTAACAGATAAATTAGGAAAATTAGAAAATTCTGGTTTTAGACTAAAAAGGTCATGAAAGCCCTCCAGTAATTATTATAGTGGTACTAGGTGATTATTTTGTGTACCTCCTATTTTACATGTCATATAGCTTAACTTGGTCTGTATTTAGTGAAACTGCAGAAATTTTGTTGGTATGTGATTTTGGGCACATGAGTTGGGAATAGAGGTTTGCTGGTTTGGATAAATAAAAACGAGTTCATCATTGAAAGATAGGATGAGTAGAGCGTTGGATTGGCTAGTGTTAGGAGGTGCTCGGGATCGACGAAAGATCGTCTTTCCCGAGGGAGAAGTGTCAAATATTCTAGGGTGGCCCTGCCCGCTCGCCGCCGGACAACCCCCGGCTGGTTCGCCGGAGGCCGGCGAACCCGCCGGTGGGTGCCGGGCAGGCCGCCGTCGGCTCCGCCGGCGGCGGCGGTGGTGAGCGGGTGAGGGGGCGGTAGGGAAACCTGGGTATCGGGATTTCTTCCCTCATGAACAGTGTTTTTAAAATTGATTTGGTTATTGGCAGGCCTCCTACTTTGAATCCAACGGCCCGTATTTGATGGAGCATGATCGGACGGTCCAGATGAGATTTATGGTGTGATTGAGCTATGCATATTGTATATATATATATATATATATATATATATATATATATATATATATATATATATATATATATATATATATATATATATATATATATATATATATAATAATAATAAAATAAGCATATCTCAAAGCACACCATGAAATAGATCTGGACCGTCCGATCAAGCTCCATCAAATATGGGCCGTTGGATTCAACACAAGAGGTCTGCAAATATCCAAAAAAAATTTCGAACACTGTTCATTCCAGCAAAAAACCCGATACGCGGATTTCCACCTCCCGCCGCTCACGCCTCACCCCCGCCACCGCCGGCGGCCTGCCCGGCGCCCACCCGCGGGCTCGCCGGCCTCCGGCGAACCCGCCGGTAGGGTTGAGCATATTATTCGAAACTCGAAAGTCGCTCGAAAATCGTTCGAAAATTGAGCTGAATCGGAATCGTTTAAAATTGATTCGACTCAATTTGAGTCGATTCAATTTGACTCGAATCTGATTTCGAGTCGATTTCGAGCCAGCCCTGAATCGCTCGAAATATGATTCGAATCAACTGGAATTAATTAAAAAAATATGCATTTATTAATATATTCTTATTTTAAGATTAAAAATAACAAAATTTAAACCTAAATAAAAAAAATGAAGGCTTTAAGTGTTTCATTTGAAAAAATTATCGGTCGTCCAATTTAATTTTGAGCAAAATAGGAATAAAACGAAAAATTACTCAATTCCGAGCCGACCCGATTCCATTTCGAGCCAACTCGATTCGATTTCGAGCCGGATCGGAATCGAGTCATTTCGAGCCGAAATCAATTTCAATTTCGAGTCGATTTCGAGCCGAGTTCGAGTCGAAAATTTCGATTTCGAGCCGAACCAAAATCGCTCGAACTTGACTCGATATCAGCCCTACCCGCCGGGGGTTGTCCGGCGGCGAGCGGGCTGGGCCACCGCCGGCGATGGCCCTGCCTCCTCACCGCCGAACAACCCCCGGCGGGTTCGCCGGAGGCCGGCGAACCCGCCGGGGGGCGCCGAGTAGGCCCCCGGCGGCGACGGGGTGAGGCGTGAGCGGCTGCCCGTGCGCGGGTTTAAATTTTTTATTTTTTCCAGTTTTCTATTTTTTTTATATATTTAAATAATTTATATTATTAAATAATTATTAAATAATTATTAAATAATTATTTTAAAAATAAGAAAATTAAAATTTAAAATTAATAAATAACTTTAAAATTTTAAAATTGTATGCCGGGGGGCGGGCGAAGCCCGCAGGAATGCCAAGCGGGCGAACCCCGCCGGAATGCCAAGCGGGCGAAGCCCGCTTGGTTGCGAGCGAAGCCCGCAGCGACGTATCGAGAACGGGCGGAGCCCGTTCGAAGATGCTAGTATATATGTATGTATGTATGTATATATATATATATATATATATATATATATATATATATATATATATATATATATATATATATATATATATATATATATATATATATATATATATATATATATATATATATACGAGCATCATCGCACGGGCTACACCCGTGCTCGATGCTCTCGGTCGGCCTTCGGCCGCAACCAGGCGGGCTTCGCCCGCCTCCGAACGTGCTTCTTCAGTGCTCGATGTGTCTGCAGGCTGCTCCCGCATCATCGTTGCGGGTTGCGCCCACATCAAAGCGGGATGCGTCCGTATCAAGACGGACAGTGCACACACTATATACATATGAGTATTCAAAATGACCGTAAAAAATATAAATCAATATTACAATTTTTATTTTATAGAAAAAAATTACATAATGTCGTAAAAATTTTAATTTCACGCAATATTTCTCTCCCTCTTTTTTCTCTCCCTTCCCCATCTCTCTCCCTTTCTCTCTCCCTCTCTCTCCTCCCCCTCTCTCCTCCCCTTTCTCCTCTCCCTTCCGCCATCTCTCTCCCTTTCTCTCTCCCTCTCTCTCTCTCTTTCTCTTTCTCCTTCTCCCTCCTCTCTCTCCCAACTCTCTCCCCCCATCTCATGCTTTCTCTCATGATCCAATGGCTCTTGTTTGATCTATGGTGTGCCTTCAAATACCTATATTGTTTTATATTATATATATATATATATATATATATATATATATATATATATATATATATATATATATATATATATATATATATATATATAAACCCACCCGAAGACCTAATACAACGGCAGGTTTTGTTTTTGCTGATGTCGTTGGCCCCTCCCCTTTCTTTCCTTCGTGTTTGCTGGAAACACAGGTGCCGCCGCCCCCTTCGTTTTCGTGTTTGCTGGAACCGCAGGTCCCGCCGCCCCCTTTCTCGGTTTGCTGGAATCGCAAGGCGCCGCCGCCCCTCTTCCTTGTTCGCAGGAGCCGAAGGAGATCTGACCGCCTCTTCCTTGTTTGCTGGTGCCGAAGGAGATCTGCCGCCCCTTCCCTTGAGAGGAGTAGGTCCGCCGTTCATGCTCTCAGTTTGGAAGGGTTGTGCATAGCCACCTTGTTCGTGGCTTTGGAGGAACATCATCTTTGACGTTAGGACGGATTGTTCAATCCGTCCGGGTAACGACTTCTCTCTCTTTGTTGTATTTTTCTCTTTTGAACATTGTGTCTGTGTGGTTGTTGGAAGAGAAAGATTGTGGTGGTGTAGATCCTTTGTGGATCGTGCTTGTGGTGGAGGAGTGGAGATCCTTTGTGTATAGGTGGAGGGAAAGTCTGTGATCCGTGCGTGTGATTTTTCACACACTTTTAGTGGAGGCTTTCCACGTTAAAAATTTTATGTGTGCTTTTATTTGTTTTTCTTGCATTATTTTGTCGCTCAAATTCAATACAGGTGCTCTGGTCGGGATTGTTTGCTCACTTTCCCAACAAGTGGTATCAGAGCCAGGTTCCGAGACAGAGCTGTTTCAGTGACAGAGCAGACACCGGGCTGACCTTTGGGGTTTCAGGACGAGTCGATTGTGATCTCGGGTATGCAATTGGGAGTGGTAGTTTACGACCATTGGCCCACTGGCTATCCTCTCCAGTTGCTTACTTTGAGATAGTCGACTTAAAGATCAGTGGTCGGTCCGGTCAGTTGGCAGAGCAGAATGGAGTCCACATCAGGTTCAGAGTAGATGGTAAAGTTGAATGGTGCCAATTATCACCAGTGGCATCTACTGATGGAGGATCTGATATATGTGAAGGGTTGGCATGCTCCGGTCTTTGAGGAGATGCCAAAGGACATGGATCCGGCAAAATGGAAGGTGGAGCATCAGAAGCTATGTGGGTTTATCAGACGGTTCGTGGAGCCGAACGTCTGCAACCATGTGGCTAGCATCAATGATGCAAAGGTTCTGTGGAAGACTCTCGAGACCTTGTATGCCAAGAGCACGAGCATCAACAAGTTGTATTTGCTGAAGAAGCTTGAAGAGTTCAGATACCGGGAGGGCTCTCCTATTTTGGATCATGTCAACGAGTTCTAGGGGATTATTGATCGTCTGACTGCTATGAAGGTGACATTCGAAGACGAGGTGAATGCATTGTGGCTACTCAAGTCACTTTCAGACTCTTGGGAGATGGTCAGAGTTTCTCTGATCAATTCTTCCCCCCAGGGGATTGTTTCCATGGAGATCGCCAAGAGTGGGATCTTGAATGAGGAGGTGAGCCGAAAGTCTCAGAGGACTTCAGGCTCTTCTTCACGAGCTGACGTTCTCTTTACTAAGTCCAGGGGGAGAGGAAGGAGTAAGAGCCGAGGAAGGAATGAGGACAGGAGTTAGAGTAGGGGCAAGTCGAAGTCACGTTATCAGAACGTGGAATGCCACTACTGTCATAAGAAGGGTCACATCAAGAAATTCTGCTGCTCGCTGAATAATGACCAGAGGAAGAAGGGAGTTTCCATTGAGGGAAAAGATGAGGGTCACACGACAGACATCGTTTCGAATGAGGAGGAAGACATCATTATTGTTGGCAACGACGTCATTGCTGCACTCGTCTGTGACGACCGATGCTGGATCATTGATTCTGGAGCCTCCGCGCATGTCTCCCACAACAAGGAGCTATTTGCCACTTACACCACTCATGACTGTGGGGTGTTGAGGATGGGAAATGGGGATACGTCTAAGGTATTTGGGCGTGGAGACATGCATTTGAAGATGAGCACTGGAGCCTTACTAGTTCTGAGGGATTTGCGACATGTGCCAGACATCCGTTTCAATCTCATTTCTGTTGGCAGACTTGGAGACGAAGGACACCTGAGTGTCTTTGGAGGAGACTTCTGGAAGCTGATTAGGGGATCACTTGTGATGGCCAGGGGTTATAGAGATTCTGGATTGTACTACATGGAGGGGAGGCCTGAAGCTGCTCAGGCCAACTCCATCAGGGTTGAGGCATCTCCTTCCTTATGGCACAGGAGGCTGGCACACATTAGCCAGAAGGGATTGGGATGCCTGGCGAAGAAGAAGCTGATTTGCGATATTTCTGATGTTCACTTGGAGAGGTGCGACCACTATATGGCTGGGAAACAGAACATGGTTTCATTCCATAGCCACACATCCACCAGGAGATCAGAGCCATTGGAGCTAGTTCACACTGATGTTTGCGGACCTCTGAAGGTCCAGACTAGAGGAGGAGCTTTGTACTTCGTTACTTTCATCGACGATTATTCGAGGAAGCTTTGGGTCTATGCTATCAAGACCAAAGATCAGGTCCTTAATACTTTCAGGAGATTCCACGCTGAGGTGGAGAGACAGTCTGGGAAGAGGTCGAGATGCATCAGGTTCGACAATGGGGGAGAGTACATTGGTCCATTTGATGAGTACTGCAGGGACCATGGCATCAGACATGAGAAGACTCCGCCGATGATGCCGCAGCTGAATTGCGTAGCTGAGAGGATGAATCAGACACTGTTGGAGAGGATTCAGTGCATGCTATTTGAGTTGAAGCTGCCAGGGATGTTCTGGGGCGAGGATCTTCTTACTGCAGCGCATGTCATCAACCACTCTCTGAGTTCAGCATTACAGGAGGATGTTCCAGATAGGATCTGGTATGGGAAAGACCCCTCTTACAGTCACTTACGGGTATTTGGCTGCATAGCCTTTGTGCACGTCCCCAGGGACGAAAGATCGAAGTTGGATTCGAAGACCCGACAGTGCATTTTCTTGTGGTACGGTTACAACAGAGAGTTTGGATACAAGTTCTTTGATCCAGTTGAGAAGAAGCTTGTACGTAGTCGTGATGTTGTTTTCTGTGAGGATCAGACTGTTGGTGATCCTGAGGATACTGTTGAGTTTGAGGTTGACTCTCGTACTGCTGCAGAGTCACCTATGGTTGGAGATGATGACACTGATGGTGAACCAGGAGTCGCTGAGGACATTACTGATGATGTGCCTGCACCGGCCCCTGAGCCTTCCCTGCGGAGGTCAGATCTAGCCAGGCACCCGTCCGCTAGATATTCTGCATCAGAGTTCATACTGCTGACTGATGCAGGGGAGCCTAAGAGCTATGACGAGGCAGTGGAGAGTACTGAGAAGCGTCAGTGGATGGCTACTATGCAGGATGAAATGCAGTCGCTGCAGAAGAACCACACATATGACTTGGTGAGATTGCCTAAGGGCAAGAAAGCCTTGAAGAATTGGTGGATTTTCAGGGTAAAACAGGGAGACTCCTCCACACCTCCCAGATACATGGCCAGGTTGGTGGTGAAGGGTTTTGGACAGAGACAGGGTGTTGACTTTGATGAGATCTTCTCACCCATTGTAAAGATGTCATCCATTCGTGTTGTACTTGGCCTCGCTGCGAGGCTTGACTTGGAGATAGAGCAGATGGATGTCAAGACCGCTTTTCTGCATGGCGATCTTGAGGAGGAGCTATACATGGAGCAACCTGTGGGTTTCAGTGTCAGATGGAAGGAAGGTCTGGTGTGCTGTTTGCAGAAGATTCTATATGGCCTAAAGCAGGCCCCGCAGCAATGGTATAAGAAGTTCGATTCAAACATGGGGGAGATCGACTTTAGGAGGACCACCCTTGACCATTGTGTATTTTTCAAGCAGTATGATCTAGAAGACTTCATCATTCTACTATTGTATGTGGACGACATGTTGATTGTCGGGAGGAATACTGCTCGCATTTCTGAGTTGAAGTGGTAGTTGAGTTCTACCTTTGAGATGAAGGATCTGGGTTCTGCGAATACTATTTTGGGGATGCACATTCGTAGTGACAGGGGAGCCAGATTACTTTGGTTATCACAGGAGCGGTACATCCGCAAAGTTTTGCAGAGATTTGATATGGATCAGGCGAAGAAGGTGCGTACGCATCTTGCGACTCACTTCAGGCTTACCGCTGATCAGTGCCCCAGCACAACCGAGGAGATCGAGGCAATGTAGAAGATTCCATATGCATGTGTAGTTGGGAGCCTAATGTATGCGATGGTGTGTACACGTCCAGACATTGCGCATGTTGTTGGGACCATCAGTAGATTTCTCTCAATCCTGGGAGAGAGCATTGGAGCGCAGTAAAGTGGATACTGAGATACTTGCAGGGGACTTCAGACTTGACGTTGAGATTTGGGGACAGTAAGCCAGAGCTGTTGGGCTACACTGATGCGAACATGACTGGAGATGTGGATTCCAGAAGGTCGACATCAGGGTACATGATTCTGTTTGCAGGGGGAGCTATCTCGTGGGCATCGAGACTGTAGAAGTGCATTGCACTGTCCACCACAGAGGCTGAGTTTATTGCGGTTACAGAGGCTGGGAAGGAGTTGCTTTGGATGAAGAGGTTCATCAAAGAACTTGGATTCACTCAAGACCGATACACACTCCTGTGTGACAATCAGAGCACTATTCACTTGGGGAAGAACCCCACGTTTCACTCGAGGTCGAAGCACATCGACACTCGGTATCATTGGATACGAGATGTCCTGGAGAAGAAGAAGCTTGATCTTTAGAAGATGCACACTGATGATAATGGGGCACACATGCTGACCAAGACGGGGCCAAGTGGGAAGTTCGAGCATTGCGTTAGAATCGCCGGGATGGCGGTTTCTTCCGCCTCGATGTGAAGGGGGAGATTTGTTGGGTGTGGTTCCCATCCGAGTCGGTAAAAACCATCGGGCTCGCTAGTTGCGGCTCGTGATTCTATTCTTGTGTTTCACCACATATATATATATATATATATATATATATATATATATATATATATATATATATATATATATATATATATATATATATATATATATACCCACTTGGAGACCTAATACAGCGGCAGGTTTTGTTTTTGCTGAAGCCGTCGGCCCCTCCCCCTTCTTTCCTTCGTGTTTGCTAGAACTGCAGGTACCGCTGCCCCCTTTCTCGGTTTGCTGGAATCGCAAGGCATCGCCGCCCCTCTTCCTTGTTCGCAGGAGCCGAAGGAGATCCGGCCGCCTCTTCCTTGTTTGCTGGTGCCGAAGGAGATCCGCCGCCCCTTCCCTTGAGAGGAGGAGGTCCGCCATTCGTGATCTCAGTTTGGAAGGGTTGTGCATAGGCGCCTTGTTTGTGGCTTTGGAGGAACATCATCTTTGATGTTAGGACGGATTGTTCAATCCGTTCGGGTAACGACTTCTCTCTCTTTGTTGTATTTTTCTCTTTTGAACATTGTTCCTGTGTGGTTGTTGGAAGAGAAAGATTGTGGTGGTGTAGATCCTTTGTGGATCGTACTTGTGGTGGAGGAGTGGAGATCCGTTGTGGATCGGTGGAGGGAAAGCCTGTAATCTGTGCGTGTGATTTTTCACACACTTTTAGTGGAGGCTTTCCACGTTAAATATTTTCTGTGAGCTTTTATTTATTTTTCTTGCATTGTGTTCTCGCTCAAATTCAATACAGGTGCTCTGGTCGGGATTGTTTGCTCACTTTCCCAACAAGTGGTATCAGATCCAGGTTCCGAGACAGAGCTGTTTCAGTAACAGAGCAGATACCGGGTTGACCTTTGGGGTTTCAGGACAAGTCGATTGTAATCTCGGGTGTGCAATTGGGAGTGGTAGTTTACGACCATTTGCCCGCTGGCTATCCTCTCCAGTTGCTTACTTTGAGATAGTCAGCTCAAAGATCAATGGTCGGTCAGTTGTCAGAGCAGAATAGAGTGCACATCAGGTTCGGAGTAGATGGTAAAGTTGAATGGTGCCAATTATCACCAGTGGCATCTACTGATGGAGGATCTGATATATGTGAAGGGTTGGCATGCTCCTGTCTTTGAGGAGATGCCAAAGGACATGGATCCGACAAAATGGAAGGTGGAGCATTGGAAGCTGTGTGGGTTTATCAGACGGTTCGTGGAGCCGAACGTCTACAACCATGTGGATAGCATCAATGATGCAAAGGTTCTGTGGAAGACTCTCGAGACGTCGTATGCCAAGAGTATGGGCATCAACACGTTGTATTTGTTGAATAAGCTTGGAGAGTTCAGATACCGGGAGGGCTCTCCTATTTTGGATCATGTCAACGAGTTCCAGAGGATTATTGATTGTCTGACTGCTATGAAGGTGACATTCGAAGACGAGGTGAATGTATTGTCGCTACTCAAGTCACTTCCAGACTCTTGGGAGATGGTCAGAGTTTCTCTGATCAATTCTTCCCCCCAGGGGATTATTTCCATGGAGATCGCCAAGAGTGGGATCTTGAATGAGGAGGTGAGCTGAAAGTCTCAGAGGACTTCAGGCTCTTCTTCACGAGCTGACGTTATCTTTACTGAGTCTAGGGGAGAGGAAGGAGTAAGAGCCGAGGAAGGAAGGAGGACAGGAGTCGGAGTAGGGGCAAGTCGAAGTCACGTTATCAGAACGTGGAATGCCACTACTGTCATAAGAAGGGTCACATCAAGAAATTCTGCTACTTGTTGAAGAACGACCAGAGAAAGAAGGGAGTTTCCACTGAGGGCAAAGATGAGGGTCACACGGCAGCCATCATTTCGACTGAGGAGGACGACGTCATTATTGTTGGCGGCGACGTCACTGCTGCACTCGCGTGTGACGATCGATGCTGGATCGTTGATTCTGGAGCCTCCGCGCATGTCTCCCACAACAAGGAGCTATTTGCCACTTACACCACTCATCACTGTGGGGTGTTGAGGATGGGCAATGGGGATACGTCTAAGGTACTTGGGCGTGGAGACATGCATTTGAAGACGAGCACTGGAGCCTTACTAGTTCTGAGGGATGTGCGACATGTGTCAGACATCCATTTCAATCTCATTTGAGTTGGCAGACTTGGAGACGAAGGACACCTGAGTGTCTTTGGAGGAGACTTTTGGAAGCTGATCAGGGGATCACTTGTGATGGCCAGGGGTTATAGAGATTTTGGACTGTACTACATGGAGGGGAGGCCTGAAGCTGCTCAAGCCAACTCTGTCAGGGATGAGGCATCTCCTTCCTTATGGCACAGGAGGCTGGCACACATTATCCAGAAGGGATTGGGATGCCTGGCGAAGAAGAAGCTGATTAGTGATATTTCCGATGTTCACTTGGAGAGGTGCAACCACTGTATGGCTGGGAAACAGAACATGGTTTCATTTCATAGCCACACGTCCACCAGGAGATCAGAGCCATTGGAGCTAGTTCACACTGATGTTTGCGGATCTCTGAAGGTCCAGACTAGGGGAGGAGCTTTGTATTTCTTTACTTTCATCGATGATCATTCGAGGAAGCTTTGGGTCTATGCTATCAAGACCAAAGATCAGGTCCTTGATACTTTCAGGAGATTCCACGCTGAGGTGGAGAGACAGTCTAGGAAGAGGCTGATATGCATCAGGTCCGACAATGGGGGAGAGTACATTGTTCCATTTGACGAGTACTGCAGGGACCATGGCATCAGACATGAGAAGACCCCGCCGATGATGCCGCAGCTGAATGGCGTAGCTGAGAGGATGAATTAGACACTATTGGAGAGGATTCAGTGCATGCTATCTGAGTCGAAGCTGTCATGGATGTTCTGGGGCGAGGCTCTTCTTACTGCAGCGCATGTCATCAACCACTCTCTGAGTTCAGTATTGCAGGAGGATGTCCCAGATAGGATCTGGTATGGGAAAGACCCCTCTTACAGTCACTTACGGGTATTTGACTGCAAAGCCTTTGTGCACGTCCCCAGAGACGAAAAATCGAAGTACTAACCAAAGCTCAAGTTTAAAGCCCAATTTGGGAGAGCGGTGGGAAAATGGTGGACGTTGTGAACATAGTTATGAAAAACGTAGGTAGCATGGGTAGGTGTGGTCATAAACACTATTTATCAAAATAACATTTTAGGCTAAAACATCATCACAATTATGCATGTGTTGTTAAGCTTTAACAGTCTTACATGAACATCCAGACCCTATAAAGTGTAATTTTAGACAAAAATGTTGTCATGAAAGACAAGGGTAAACTATCACCGCAACGTTTACTACCTTGGTCTCAACACCACTGCTCAAACGAATTTCTAAAACATACCATAAGGTTCTATTTAGGGTTTTTTTTCAAAAGGATGTTTAAGGCCAAAACACCACCAAAGTCGTGCAGATGTGGTCAAACGTTAGCTTTCATGAACGTCTAAACAGAGCTAACTCACGTTAGCTATCGCTACTGTATTTACTACCACAGTTTCACAACATCACCACTCACACTCCAAAACTCCCCCAAATAGAGCTAACTCACGTTCACTATTCAAAAGAAGATAAATTTTGGCTCAATTTCCTCTCAAACATAGATGATTTGAATTTCATTCAATCAACATTTCGATTTTTCATTTTCTCTTCTTGAATTCCTTCTACATACCAGCCAGTAGAAGGCAGATAAAACAATTACAGCCAGTCCAGCTGTAAAATAAACATAGTTGATGTTGTACAGTTGCTTGTTGAGAGGAATGGCTGCAATGTGAACAGGAGAATAATTCTATGTTATAAAGCATAGAATAATTAAAAAAACATCTAGAGAATAGTTTCATGATGTCAACAAAAGCTCCGTTTGGGGGGGGGGGCTTATTTTCACTGGTCAAGCGATTACGACCGCATGAACCGGACCTTAATTAAGGCCCGGTTCATGCGGTCGTAACCGCTTGACCGGTGAAAATAATGTTAGGATTTGAGCCGCTCAAAGTATTCTACTATATATCATCTAAGTATAGAATAAGATATATATAGTACTTCCAGCATAGGGCCAAACCCTAGAATGACACGAAACCCGTTATTCTATTCCGAGTCGGCATCAACACGTGCAAACATATTATTATATAAATCTAACAATCTCCTCCTATGTCTGCCGTCAACCAAAACTTCGGATAGAGGGTGATTTGCACAAAGTTTAACCAACTGTGAATCATACACAACCGTGTTCAGCACCTATTTCAAACAAAATTAGACTTGAGCACAGAATAGTATGCACGCATAAGTAAAACGAAACTCAGCTGCAACACAGAATAGTCTCAGGTACAACAAGACACAGGCCCAATACGCCTGGTGTCCCAAACAAACAGAGAGCCAATAGTCCAATCAAACAGTGCATAAAAGAAGAGCTAAAACAATGATCTGAACAGAAGTAGCAAAAGATAAAATAAAAACACTCTAAAACTCATCATCCAAAAGATCATCCTGATCTGAATTCCAGTCAACCAGTGCTCCTCCTATCCCAGCAACCCCTGGAAATTCAACAGAGAATTTCATTTCAGAATGAATTCTATCCTTTACAAATTTGCAAATATCTAGTTCTACAAAAAGAACTTAGTATTAATCATTTTAATTTGGCTGGGAGGACACGTTCACAGAGTATTATAGTTTTACCTCAGAACCTGATATCTGTTTCAACCGAAACGATTCCAGACTTCTGGGCACCACAACTATATCTGTGATCCTATATGGAATGTCACGGTTACTGCCCTTCTAAAGTTAATTGGAACTCATCAACTTTGGAATGAAACCAATCTCCAAAAGAAGAGACAAGACCAAGTCGGATTGTGTTATCAAGTTTGAAATAACACTCTCCTACAAGACAAAAGTCGAATCCAGGTGAAGTTGTTATCATCAAGTTTGGAATGAAACAACTTAACAGATCCAAGCTCAGCAACCAAGAGCATCAACGGAACACAACAGGCTTGCTTTGACAAAAGAAATCAGAATAATCAAAATGTTTGGACAAAGGATGAACTAAATCGCCTATTACTGAACTATGACCGAACTAAATCGCCTTTAGTCTCATTTCCCCCATAGTTTTGATTAGACGGTCTTTTGGCATTCCTTTCGTCAATAGATCAGTCAGGTTATCCTTTGAACGTACATCGATCAAAGTGATAATTCCTTGTTCTTTCAGATAATTCAACAAAGCATGTCTCAGTCGTATATGTCTCCTCTTAGTATTATAGAGGGTATTCTTAACGACTTGAACTGTTGCTTGATTATCACAATACAAGCTCAACGAGTTGACATGTAACTTAGACAAGGGAATGTCTAAAATCAAGTTCCTGATCCAATCTGCCTCTTCACCGGCCAAGGCTAAGACAAACAACTCGGATTCCATAGACGACAATGCTATACAGGTCTGTCTTTTGGATTTCCAAGTGATAGCAACTCCACCAAAAGTGAATATAAATCCACTAGTGGACTTGCTGTTCCCGACTTCTGAACACCATGCCGCATTAGAATGTCCCTCCACAGAAGGTGGGTAACCAGTGTAGCACAGAGCATGATCTTTAGTACCTTTCAGGTATCTTAGCAGCCTATCTAGGGTTTCCCAATGCTCTTTGCCTGGATTACTGGTAAAACAACTCAGCATGCTAACCGAAAAAGTAATGTCTGTCTAGTACAACTTGTGGCATACATGAGACTACCAATTATTTTGGAATATTTAACTTGATTAATGTTGGTCTCTACGTTAGGACTCAACTTAACATTATGATCAAATGGCGTCTCAATTGTCCTATAGTTATAATATCCCCATGTAGAAAAAAGTTGCTCAATATAATGAGTCTGACTAAGAGTAACTCGACCCTTGTCAACTCTAACCTTTATACCTAACATGGTATCTACAGGACCAAGGTCCTTCTTGTCAAAAACTTCTGTCAGAGTGGATTTAATATCCCTAACTACAACAAGATTAAACCCTAAAATCAACATGTCATCTACATATAAGCATATGATGAATGTCTGATTCGACAATGAGCGGTGATAAATGCATTTGTCTGAGAGACTGGACTGAAATCCGAGGCTCTTTACTACCTGGTCAAACTTCATGTGCCACATCTTAGGAGCCTCTTTAAGCCCATAGATTGATTTATCTAGTTTGCACACTTTATCTTTCTGATCTTTCTTCACATAACCTTCAGGTTGTGCCATGTAGATCTCTTCATCAAGCTCTCCATTTAAGAAGGTTGTTTTCACATCCATCTGATGAACTATAAATTTCTCGATAGACGCTAGGGCCAGAAGAATTCTGATAGTCGATAGGTGACACACAGGTGAATAAACATCAAAGTAGTCTATTCCCCCTGTTGTTTATAACCTTTAGCTACGAGACGCGCTTTATACCTGGCTATGGACCCATCACTATGTAGTTTCTTCTTCAACACCCACTTACATCCAAGGACTTTAGCTTCTGTCGGTAAGTCAACTAGATGCCAAGTATTGTTATGTAACAGCGAGTCCAACTCATCATCAATGGTTTCTGCCCACATCAACGAATCTCTAGATCTCATTGCCTCCTGGTAGGAGAATGGATCATCCTCTAAGTGGTAGGTGACGAAATTCTCACCAAAGTTCTTAGAGATTCTTTCTCTTGTAGATTCTCTAAGTGGAATAGTTTCCACCTCTAGAGGTTGGGGAGCAGTGACGGAATGGCCAGCTACAGGTTCTACGTTAGATTCTGAAATCATACCATTAGACCCGGAAACAGACAAACCATGATCCTTGACAAATTTTTCTTCAAAGAATATGGCATCTCTAAACTCTATCATGATATTCGTAGATAGATCGAGAAATCTGTCAGCATTTTCTGCACTACCAAGATAGACGCATGTTGTCATCCTAGATCCCACCTTAGGCCTCTTAAGGTCTTGTATATACACATAAGCAATACAGACCCAAGTCTTTAGAGTATCGTATCTACAAGGATGACCGTGCCACAGCTCATACGGGGTAGCGGTGAGCTGAGAATGAGGCACTCTATTCAGAATGTAATTTGCAGCACGAACTGCTTCTCCCCAAAAAGAATTAGGCATGCTAGCTGTTAGGAGCATAGAGTTCAATATTTCTGTTAAAGTTATATTCTTACGCTCGGCAACACCATTTGAATGGGGTAAGTAAGGAGCTGTGGTTTCAAGAATTATTCCCTCAGAGGCACAAAATTCCTTGAACCCAGTAACAGACTATTCTCCTCCTCGATCACTTATAAATCTTTTAATTTTCAGGTTTAACTAATTTTCTACCCGAGACTTAAAGGTCTTAAATGTTTCAAAAGCTTAGTCTTTTGATTTTAATAGATACACATGACAATATCTTGAAAAATTATCTATGAATGTAATCAGATACTTCCTTCCCCCTCTAGTGACGCGACTACGAAAATCACAGAGGTCTGAATGTATCAACTCAAGAAGTTTTGTGCTCCTAGAAACCGATTTGAAGGGCTTTCTAGTGATTTTGGTTTGAGCACACACCTCGCACTTGTCAAATCGAATCGACAGATCTAAGGAAATGTTGTGACTCTTTGCTAGATCTAGAATTTTCCTATATTTCATGTGTCCAAGTCTGTTATGTAACAACTTAGGGTCAATAAGGTTGGAACTTATTTGGTTAATGCTATCATTGTTTAAGCTAAGTCTATACATTCCGTTGATCAGGTACGCACACCCAAAATAATGTGAATTTACCGTTAAGGTCATTCTATCATTTTAAGTTGTGAAGGACATCCCAGCCTTATCTAACAGACTCATAGAAATCAGATTTTTAGTTAAAGACGACACTACTTTAACATTATGCAGAAAAAGAGTTTTACCTAATTAGAGGACCAGCTCGGCTGTCCCAGCATGGGTCACCTCGGTCTCTCCTCCATTATAGTTCTCCACCTTCTCCTGGACCGCCTTGACCTCAGCAAGTAACCCTTTGTAATTCGTGACATGACAGGTAACATCGCTATCTAGCCACCACTCAGAGGATGAACTGCGGTGACTGCTCCCGATCATAGCCACAAAGGACTTGGGATCAGAGGCATCAGCCAGCATATTCGCCGCATTTTGCGGGGCATCCTCCTCTTTCTTCTTAGGAGCCTTGCAATCAGCCACTCAGTGTCCCCACTTGCCGCAGTTGTGGCACTTGCCCCTCTTCTTTTTGAAAGAGGACTTTTTAGGCGCCAACTGTGCAGAGTCTTCACCTTTGGGTGCTGGTGGCTTCCTTCGAGGCCTGCTGGGTCGAGAAATGAAGTTAACAGCCTGTAAGGACTGACTAACTTGTTCCAAGCTCTTACCAGCGATATTTTGATCCTCGATATGAATGAACCTTTTGAGTTCATCCAATGCGATCTTTTCCTTCAGTCTGTGCATTTCAGTCTTGAAGGTCAACCACTCAGGAGGTAGCTTGTTAAGAATTAGACACAAAAAAAGATTATCCAAGATATCGGACTTATCGTCCTCCAACTTGAGACGCAGACTCTCCAGTTCAATTATTTGAGAGGTGATTGACGAGTTTAAATTGAATTTTGAAGTGAAGAGTCTCTCCCTAAGGAGAGTCCTCAACAACACCTCTTCCTTCTGGAAGTGCCCATTCATGCGATCCCAAATCTCCTTTGCAGTCTTATGACTGTTGTAGGTCAGGGAGAGCCTAGGGTTCAGTGAATTTAGGAGGTAGTTCCTGCAGAAGTCTTTGTCTTTTCTCCATTGTAATTCGTTCACGTCCTCTTCGGTAGTAGCAAAGTCACTCAGGACAGTGTAGAAAATCTCACGTTCCTTCATACCAAGTTGGACGTGCAGCTTCCAAGCGTGGAAGTCAGAGAGATCGAACGACTGTAGCTTGACGATGTCGTAGGAGGAAACCTTCAACATCTCGCTTTGCTTGAACAAAAAAACAAAAAAGAAGTCACCTGATCTGCGTGTAGATGAGACGCGGGTCTTCAGATCCAATCCAAAAAAAATGTGCTTGATCCTCCTCTTCGGCTAAACACAGTCGCCAAGAGCACAAACCAAGGGTGACAATCTCAGTCAAGGAAGACTAGATCCACCGGCAAGAGAAGATGTTGCCACAGAAAGCTCCACAATAATCCCTTTCTAATGCAAGATTGCTAGCTCTTCCTCCAATCGGCTATAGAGGAATAGAAAAGTCCGTTGATGCCTGTCCTGAACAGTGCTCACATAGAAGAAATACTCCACCTTCCTGTGCAAATTAGAGAATGAGAGCATCAAACTGCTATCCATATGTAGGAAGAACAATTCCTGGATCGGCACAGGAGATCTGGATTTGCACACGGATCTGGAGCGGCGGCCGGATCTACACCAGAGGTGGCGACACAGGAGATCTCCGACGGCTGTGCAAATAAAACGCAGCATAAATCTCGACCTGATCGGGAAGAAACCGAATGAGCGGCTGGAGGAGCAGGATCTGGCTTTTCCTTCTCAATCGGCGATGGATCTGCGAAGGCCTTCCTTTGTTCAGCGGGATCTAGCTTTTCCGATCAAGAAAGCGACCGCCAAAAGGAAGAATGGCGCACGGGAACAACTGCGAGATCGGGAAAAAGGGGAATCGGGAACGGCGGGCTTTCTCCGATTGATCACCGCAGGAGGTTTCCGGATCTAGACCAGGAAACGGCAGCGACGACGGGCTCGAAGATCGGTGTCGATGATGCAGGGATCTGCGTCGACGATTTGCAACCCTAGATCTGCGAACGAATTCGGTAGTCCTCCTTTTCGATCTCTCTGCAATCCTTTGCTCCTCACGAACGGTATTGGGAAATCGCGAGAGCAGCGGCGGAATCGTAAAATCCCACAGCGAGGCGTTACAGTACTTTGAGAATGTTAGGGTTTGAGCCGCTCAAAATATTCTACTATATCCCATCTAAGTATGGAATATGTTATATATAGTACTTCCAGCATAGGGTCAAACCCTAGAATGACACAAAACCCGTTATCCTATACCGAGTCGGCCTCAACACGTGCAGACATATTATTATATAAATCTAACAAATAAGTCCCTCCAAACAGAGCCAAAATATAAAATAGAGTGTGATTATGCCAATAGAAGAAGAGATGAGTATGAATACCATTTGATAAATGGAGGATCAGGCCACACAAAAGTAAGCCAATAGCCATGATCATAAAATGCTTGAGCCTCTCTGAATGAACCTTTGTAGAAATAAAGATGTAATATATTATCAGTTATAAACTTATGAATATATTCACCAGTACTGTCTAAACAACAACAACAACACTCGAGCCTTTATCCCACTATAGTGGGGTCCGCTATATGGATTCTTTGTCGTAAGTACAATCTAAAATTAAGAAGAATATATAGCACATAAATTATAAACACCTTTTTTTCATATGGCTACCTACACCTTTTTTTTCAATCACCTATATGTAAGAGTTGTAATTGCTTACAAAAGTTTTAACTTTTTCGAGGCCAAATAGTCTAGATGTGAAGGGACACTATTGTGAATATAAATTATAAACACATATAAGGAAACTCATGTAACATGGATATAGATCATGAGTCCCCCTCCACCCATAACCAATTAGTTTTGGGGTTAGATGTGTTGGTTTACATGTTACCACAAGAGATGATTAAGGCTTTGTTTGGTATGGTGGTAGCTGCCGTGAATGCGGTGGTTTTATGTTCAAAACTAGTTTTTTTTCTTGATGACGTCATAACCGTTGTCATGACAAACATACATTCTATGACGGCGGTGTTTTTGTCCAAAGTCACCAAAGCAAAAATGTCATGCCAAACAGAGCCTAAGCCTCACAATCCATTACTATATCACCCAGTTATATGGTCCATAGACTCTATGTTGGTGTTTCCAAGATGATCGCAAGGCAATCAAGCAGTTAGTCTCGCTACTAACGAGATATGAGCATTTATGGTCGCACATAAGAGTGTTTAGAAAAATTGGAGGAAATATTGTGTTGGCCCCACTCATATGAGATATGATTAAGGGACCAAATCAATGACATAAAGAATTCTGACTGATTGAATCGAGTGCATATCGACATACGCCAACTAGATGTCAACGCAGCCAACCTCAATGTCGAAGCAGGTGCTTTATCGATGCAGGTACGTCGACTGCGTGTCGAGTGTCGACGCAGTTGCGTCAAATGCCGTCGAGTGTATCTCGATGTTGCATCGAGTTCTTATCGACGCACGTCGAGTGCAACGAAGCAGGTTGAGTTTTGGTGGATTTCTACGAAGGATCTTGTCTGTTTGATATCTTTGGTTATAAACAGACTTGGAAAAGGGTATTCCTGAGTGTCGACCCTAGATCCCGTCGCGACTTGTTGTTACCAACTCTCCTGGAAACGAATCTAGCAATTCATGGAGACGTGGAGAGCAGTCCTTGACCAACCCAGTTCCCGTGGGACTAGATATTGGGGGTTCTCTACCGCTTGTGTGGATACCTGCAGAGGCACAGATCTAATTTTGTGTTGACTCAGCCACCCGTTTTTGGACTGGATCAATGGAGCATCTTGGTTGAATAAATACTCAATCCCTCTCAGGTATATTGCAACATGTTGTGGTTTATTTCTTGATTCATGGAGATCACGAGATCCTTTCCTCTTTTGAATTGTTCTTGTATGTCTATTCCACTGCGCACATATGATGTGTTGTTCAACTCTAATATAGAAAAACTCAACACTCTTTTCATTATTAGGAATGTTGAAAACAGTCTTCTGATGTTCTTGCACACCACCTATAATTAACCAATTGATTTTAGATGAGATTCAAATATTTCCTTACAACATTTATCATATTTTGCTTTTGTTTGAAACATTAATTCATTCTTCTTATAGTTACAAATATGTAACATTTAAAATTTGTATATAATATACAAATATAGACACTAGAAAATTTTTATTCTATATTTAATAATGTAAATAGATGGGGAGCCTTGGTGCACCGGTTGTGTTGAAGCCAAAATTTGACTCCAACAAATATTCGCAAAATAGGGGCGTAGCCGACACCTACTTGGCCCAAGCTCCGACCTCCGACTGGTCGTGAAGGACTAGAAAACTGGCCCAAAACCGCAGCAGGGAGGTCCCACCGCTTACCCGGAAGGTCACTGAGAGCTTCCCCTCGAAGCCAAAAGCTGGGCTTGGAGTTCCTCAGAAAGCACAGGAGACAATGTCAATAATTCCCCGGGAGTGAGAAAAAGGGTGCCTCTGAAGAACCCCTATGGGCCAATTTATAGATTTCTGAAACTGAGCTGCCAATAACCAAACTGTACCGGTCTGAAATTACCAAGGTACCCCTGGCTGGGTCTGCCAACAGCCAAACTCCGTTGTTCTGAGGAGCTATATGCAGACCACTAAGGGTAAAAGGGTAAAAAAAGACAGGGGTAGGAGAGTAAAATCCCCTATTGATATGGAAATATGAAAACGACATCTTCTCATCCTGTCGAGTGGAAGAGCACTTGTCGGCGAGATGGACCCCTCTGCCCGTCTCGCCGGCGTCCTTTGTTATGAGGTCTTCTCGCCGCTGGAGGCCTTCTCGCCGCTGGAGGCCTTCTTGCCGCTGGAGGCCTTCTCGCCGCTGGAGGCCTTCTCGCCCCTGGAGGCCTTCTCGCCCCCAAATGGGGCACCTTGCTTATTGTAGAGACAGTTCGTTTCGCCTCTCGCGAGTGGGCCCCCTGGTCCCATTCGCTTGTCTCGACTTATTTGCTCCTTGAGGGCCTCTTGTGAGCCCGAAGTTGTACACAATCCCCTCTCTTTTCGAGATTATTCTAAGCTCGGAAAGAATGTCCAACCGAGGCTCGTTATTTAAGGCGCATTTAAAAACGTATTTACGAGGAATCTTTTATGAGGCCCCCACCGGGGCCTATAAATATAGGATTCCTGCTCCGCACACTGGGCGTCCTACTTTGCACATCCTTCTTCCCCAGCTTGGATCCTTCGTCATGACGCACAGCCAGAGCTTCTATGAACGTCTCGCACTGGTGCGAGAGCAGCACAAGGCCAACGTGGCCTCTTTTACTTCTTCATTAGTTCGCCCTCTCCCCCCATCGTCTCGCCTAAAAAAGATGAAGGTCGGTGGTCCGTCGTCTGCCGCAGAAGATCCAGCCATTCAATACGCCTCTCCGCGGCCTGCTTATCCTGCGCCAAGGAATGAATGATGCGCGCGTGCTTCCGAAACAGCTCAGCTGTCTTGCGCTTCATTTCCGCTGGGTTCGAAGGGTCGCCCAGGTAATCTTCAATCCCATCGACAGGAGGAGGCGAGACGGAGAGTCGCTATGGCTGCTCCTCAACAAGTGAGTTGGCCCGAGAATCTGCGCAAGGAGTGCAGAGACAGGGATTTTGTACAACCTCGGACTCGCAAGAGGCCCTCAAGGAGCGAATAAGTCGAGACAGGCGAATGGGACCAGGGGGCCCACTCGCGAGAGGCGAAACGAACTGTCTCTACAATAAGCAAGGTGCCCCATTTGGGGGCGAGAAGGGCTCCGGGGGCGAGAAGGCCTCCAGGGGAGAGAAGGCCTCCATCGGCGAGAAGGCCTCCAGCGGCGAGAAGGCCTCCAGCAGGCAAGAAGACCTCATAACAAAGGATGCCGGCGAGACGGGCAGAGGGGTCCATCTCGCCGACAAGTGCTCTTCCACTCGACAGGATGAGAAGAGGTCATTTTCATATTTCCATATCAATAAGGGATTTTACTCTCCTACCCCGGGCTTTTTTTTACCATTTTACCCTTAGTGGTCTCCATATAGCTCCTCAGAACAGCGGATTTTGGCTGTTGGCAGACCCAGCCAGGGGTACCCTGGTAATTTCAGACCGGTACAGTTTGGTTATTGGCAGCTCAGTTTCAGAAATCTATAAATTGGCCCATAGGGGTTCTTCAGAGGCACACTTTTTCTCACTCCCGTGGGATTATTGGCATTGTCTCCTATGCTTTCTGAGGAACTCCAAGCCCAGCTTTTGGCTTTGGAGGGGAAGCTCTCAGTGACCTTAAGGGTAAGCGGTGGGACCTCCCTACTGCGGCATTGGGCCAGTTTTCTAGTCCTTCACGACCAGTCGGAGGTCGGAGCTTTGGCCAAGTAGGTGTCGGCTACGCCCCTATTTTGCGAACATTTGTCGGAGTCAAATTTTGGCTTCAACAGGTTAAGGTGTTGTCGTGTGACCTTGCGGTCACAGCGAGTCCTTGTTGAAAATTGTGAAGTGGAAGTGGTTGATGGGCAGGCCGGGCGGCCAGCGCGGACAGATCCGACGGACTGGGCGGACTGGGCGGACTGATGATAAGCGCCTGGTGATAGGTCTGATGGAAGCTGGTTGTTCTTCTGAGCGGGTTGTGCGGATTAAGTCCGCGGCTTGGGCGGTCTGTTATCTGCGGATAAGGCGTTGGATAATAGGTTTAGCCAAGGAGCGGCCTGAGCAGATAAAGGATCGCGGACTGGTGTACTTTGCTCAGTGGCCGTGTTGCAAGCTTGTGCTTACCGGCGGATTGGATGCTATCCGCGGAAGGCTTGCGGACTGGCGTGTCTGCGGTGTTCGCAGCTGCGGACTGGCCTTAGAGTTTGGCTGAGGCCTTGCCAAGCTCTGGTAGTACAACACTGTTATTGCTGTGGCGGATTGTGTGTGGAGTCCGTCAGATGGCCGTTGCATTGGGCAGGCGTGCAAGTAGCTTGCGGACTGCTTTGCTTTGGTAGGATTTGCCGGTCTGTATTGCTTGGTTGTTTGGCGAATGGATGTATGTCCGTCGAACCTGCGTTAGGCCCTTTGGTGTTTCTGGACTTGGTCACACTCTGTGACAAGACCAGAGTGTCCGCAGTATCCGCCAAGCCCGTTGTTGACCGGGCAGACTGCCTTTGGTCGTGGGCTTGTGGCGGATGGAGGCGTTGCTGTGGTGATATGCGGACTGCCTCTTGGTGTGCGGACAGTCACTGTAGGGGGATGTTGTCCAGTGTTTGGGGGCTTTGCGGGCTGATGCCTTGTCCGCATAGCTTGGGCGGACTGTTGTGGGTTCGCCCAAAGGTGCCTTGCACCTGGCGGGTTTTCCTTGGAAACCAGCGAAGTTCTTGCGGACTCAGCGGACGGAGGTTTTACTAGCGCACGGGCTAGGGCGGTGTCTCTATATCTAGGGCGGTGACCATACTCCTCACCTCGCCTATATATAGGACCCCCCTGACACATCTACAGTAACTGAGTGAACAGTAAGTTGGGCTAGGGCAAATTGCTGCGGTCTGCATTTTATGTCCGCGCGGGTTGAGTAGAGCTGACGGTTTGCTGTGTGCAGGTCGTGCGGGTAGCTTCAAGGAGCCAGGAGTTTGGCTTTGCCTTCGGTAAAGTACTTGGAAGTGTGCGGTCTCTGCGGTTTCAGCAGGTCGCACCGCGGCTTGTCAGTTCTCTGCTTCAACATTTGCATGTTCCAATAACCTATCCGCCAGGCGCAGGCGGGTAGGCGGTCTGTTCTTCAGTTCATCAGCAGGAGGAGAATAACGGTTTGTCCGCTTGGCCTCGCGGCTTCTACGGACTCCGTGTCTATTCGGCGGGTTGCAGCTTCAGCTCGGGCGGGTTCGACGGTCTGAGC
This sequence comes from Platanthera guangdongensis, assembly GCA_039583875.1. Lineage (NCBI taxonomy): Eukaryota > Viridiplantae > Streptophyta > Magnoliopsida > Asparagales > Orchidaceae > Platanthera > Platanthera guangdongensis. Next base: position 236,133,241 of record CM077158.1, read on the forward strand.
GACTTCTGCGGTCTCGGCGGTTTCCAGTGCTGTCCGCCCGACTTGGTTTTTGGTGCTTTTTGTTATAGCTTGTATACTAGCGAAATCATGTCTCGCTACGTATACCTCGCCTTGTAAAAAAGTGAAATGAATAAAAGATCTGCTTGTGCTTCCATTGTTTGTTGGTGTTAACCTTGTTCCTTGGGTTTCCGCTAGATCAAAGTGTGAACTGGGTAGTACCGAGAATATTAATTTGGTTTGGGTTATCTTGCTGACCACTTTGAGAAAATTCAACATGGTATCAGAGGGAGGTTCAGTTGCGTGGGTGGTGGTCAACCAGTGTTGTTACTCTGTGCTTGAGTGGTGATCAACCTGTGTTGTTGCTCGGAGCTTCTGAAAGGTGACCAACAGTTGTTGCAATTGAAGGAAGTTATGCAAGAGGTCTTGGCATTGAACTCTTAACGCCGACTAACTTCAAGAAGTGGAAGTCGTGCATGAAGAGTTATCTTCTAGGTGAGGAGCAATGGGAGGTCGTCGGTGGTGACGACAGACAGGAAGTTACTGCTGCGTTTGGTACTGCTGAGCAGGTTAGGCTCTGGAGAAAAACAAATGCTAAGGCGGAGTTTATTCTCAAGAGGGCTGTGTCACCAGAACTATTTGATCACATCATTGGATATGAGTCGGCTGTTGATATTTGGACAACCATTGATGAGTTGTTCAATAAGAAGAATGTGGCGCGACTTCAGTTCCTGGAGAATGAGTTGGTCAGGACAACTCAAGGAGACCTTACCATCTCTAAGTACTTCCTGAAGATGAAGAGCTTGTGTGCTGAGCTGTCGGAACTTGATCCTGATGAGACTATCTTTGAGGCTAAGATGAAAAGGCACATAATCCACGGCTTGCGGAAGGAGTATGTTGCCTTTGTGACATCTGTTCAAGGTTGGGCTACTCAGCCATCTCTGCTGGAGCTTGAGAACCTGCTTACCTCACAGGAGAGCTTGGCAAGGCAGATGGCTGGAGTTAATATCAATCAGGATGGCAGTGAAGCTCTCTTCTCAGGTAAGAAGAAAGGATGGGAAGGAAAGAAGAAGAAGAAGCAGGTCGCTGGTGAGGAGCCTTCAACGTCTTATCAGCCGGAGAGGAGCAATGCTCCTAAGGACTGGAAGAAGAACTTGAAGTGCTACTGGTGTCATCTGCGGGGGCACTTCAAGCGAGACTGCAAGGTCAAGCTGCAGCCTGGGTGTAACACCCCATATTTGGAGAAAGGGTCGATTTGCGTTTCTGGACATTTTTGGTTTCTGGCAGGGGGCACACGGTGTAACAACTCCACCCGTTCATATGGTATATTCTAGAAGGTCCGGCTGAGGCCCCACAGTATAAATCACAAAACAGGCGGTGAAGGTACAGGATGATACCAGAGTAGCGCATCGCACCTATCACAAAGCATTCTAGCGGAAGCCTAGACTACAACTTGAACTCCTCATGAATGCCCAAATATAAAACTCCACATTTTATACGATATAGGAATGTCTTATAACAAGTAAAAAGAGTTGGCCTTATGGCCTTACATGGCTGTCAAACAGTTGCCTAAACAGATTGGCGCGCAGGCCGGCCACAATAAACGAAAACACACAACATTTCCAAATAGCCTTCGAGGGTTAGCAGCAGTAGCAGCAATAGCAGCAGGAACATCAACATCTATGCGTCCCGCTCGGCTCTCCAGCACCTGTACAGGGACAATCCACCCAGCGGTGGCAAACAAAAGCAACGGTCAGCGTTCAGCTGACCAAATTATAACGACCCTACCACTTTTCTCGGGGCAGCGGTATTCTTCCCTGCAGGCATATCATATCACAAGCATGACAATATATCTCATATAATGTGCTTTCACGCACACATGCCATCACAACCGTTCGCCACCCGGCCCAACGGTCCGTGCACTCAGGGCACATTCTTGGTGTTCTGGCAAAGCTCTTGCCCACCACCGTATCAGGGTCACCACCCAACGGTAAATCTCTTGAGCATTTACTCCATGGCGTGCAGCCGGAGTTTTATAGTCTTACTACACCGGGATGGCCCGTAGCCCCCCATTGTGTCATGGTGCGCAGGCCTAAGACTCTTGCTATGCGCTCCAACAGACCGCACCTTTTGGTCTCACGTCGGACGGACATAGCGCAGGTCGGATCCTCCACCCCCCGTTGCTCAAATCGCCTTGCCTTCTCCGAGTACAGCGTACTCATGGCTATATCAAAGGCGCGGGTCGGTCTCACCAATCCTGTTCTTGGCACACAGCCTGGGTATTTCTCTATACCCATTTTCTTATCACAACAGCAAGACTTTCCTGGGCATCCCAGTACTTCCTGTTACTCTCTTCACAGGTGGACACCGCAAAATCACAAATGTCAGGGGTCTTTCCTGGCTACCATGCCAGTACTTCCTGTTACTCGCTTCACAGGTGGACACCCTACGACATCAAGCATCACAAAGGGCCTTTCCTAGTCACACCAGTACTTCCTGTGCCTCATCCACAGGTATGACCCAAAACATAACACGGATATTTTCCTGGACTACCACTCCAGTACTTCCTGCTACTCCTTTTCGCAGGCATAACCCGTTGACTCCTTAAACTACATGTTTATCACGGAGTCTTCTCCGGTTCGTATGCAACATCACCAATCCAGACCAACCTGTCCAGATGGGCTTCACACAGCATGCCTATTCCGTACTCCAATTCCGGATCTATATGCCAACAAGGGGATTTCATGAATCACCCAAAAGACTCCCAAAATAAGCCACCTCTTGGTGGGGGAATCACAAAGATATGCCAAAAGGAAGCCTTCACATGGCTAGGAAGAAAAGTCGTTACCCTTGACGACCGCTTCGGTGCCATGACTTCAAGCTAGCTTGAATGGCTCACAAGAACTTTTCCTCTGCAACGCCGGCTTCGGATCTCTCGTCGGTAAACTACAGCACCACTAGAAGCATCCCTTCCTCTTCTTCCTCCTTCTTCCTCTCCCTTTCTCTCTTAAGATGAAGGCTAAAGAAAATGAGAATAAGTTCTCAGTTTTCGGCCTTTAGGAAAAGAGGAAAGAAGCTCCAGCCCTTGGATCCCAGCTGAAGGAATGGACGGCCACAAAAATGCCAGCAAAGCTGAATTTGACTTGACACGGCATGTGATACGCCCGTGTCCCAGGCCGTGTGCCTCAAGCGGTGGTCAACCGACTGATCCAAACCAGTAACACGCCCATGGGACACGCCCGTGTCATGGGCCGTGTCACCCAACACGCCTTCAGACACGCCCGTGTCTATGGCCGTGTGCCTGGGCGAAAAATAATCCCAAATAACCCGAGACTTCACACGTCCTGTGACACGCCCGTGTCCCAGGCCGTGTGCCCATACACGGCACTTAGACACGGCCTAGCGCAAAATTCGTCGCGCTGAGTTTGTCGACCTGATTTGACATGCCCTGTGACACGCCCGTGTCACAGGCCGTGTTCAACTTCTCGACACTCGACGACCACATCTTGACACTCGACGATCGTCGAGCAAAAGTCGTTGAGCACACGACACGGCCTGGGACACGCCCGTGTCCTCGGCCGTGTGCCCCCTCTCGACACATCGTCGAGCGAAAAAATGTCGACACCCAGGCCGATCGTCGACACGGCCTCGACACGCCCTGAGACACGCCCGTATCTCAGGCCGTGTCTACTGTTCGACGACCGTCGACCCCAAATTTCGTCGACCTCGCGGCCAAATCGTCGACTCCAGCTTGACACGCCCTGGGACACGCCCGTGTCCCAGGCCGTGTCACCCAAAAATTTCCTGTTGAGAAATTTGGGCTGTTACAATCCTCCCCTCCTACAAGAAATTTCGTCCTCGAAATTCAATCACAGGAAGGCAATCAGTAACAAGCAAGAAAAATGTTATAACATGCAACTTTTATGTTACAACACACTACTCTCTACAAATTCCAAAAACAGCTCGGGGAACTCTTCTCGCATGGTTTGCTCTCGCTCCCATGTCAGTTCTTCACAGCCGCAGTTGTCCCATCGGACTTTCACCATGCCGACCGTCTTATTCCGCAACTGTTTCTCGGCTCGATCTTCGATCTGAATGGGTCTAACTCTCGTTGTTAGCCCATACTCCACCGGCACACGATCATCCGCGATCACTTGAGGTGGATCTTTCACGGCCTTCCGAAGCACCGAGATGTGAAATACATCATATAAGCCACCCAAGTCTGCCGACAGAGCTAGCCGATAAGCCGCTTCGGCAACTCGCTCAACCACTTCAAAAGGACACAAATATCTTGGACTCAACTTTTTCAATCGTCCAATCCGGTAGACACCTTTGAATGGTTTGATCTTCAAGTAGACCCAATCGCCAACCGCAAATTCCACGTTCCGGTGCTTGGCGTTGTAGTACTTCGCTTGTCTATCTTGAGCAATAAGTAGCTTCTCTCGAATCGTCCGTATGATTGAGTTTGCTTCATCAACCTCATTTGGTTTAAAAACTCGAGCTTCGCCCGCTTCTACCCAAGCCAAGGGAGTACGTCACTTCCTTCCATATAGAGCTTCATATGGTGTCATCTCAATGCTCGCCTGGTAGCTGTTATTATATGCAAACTCTACCATATAGAGATGATCTTCCCATCTCTTTCCGAAGTCAAGGGCGCACATGCGGAGCATGTCCTCCATTGTTCTGTTGGTACGTTCAGTTTGGCCATCCGTTTGGGGATGAAAGGTCGTACTGAAAGTCAACTTCGTGCCCAACAGTCGGTGAACTAGCCTCCAATCATTTGACGTGAATCGCCCATCTCGATCACTTACGATGCTCCGAGGAACACCGTGAAGCCGCACAATCTGGTCAACATATAACTTTGCCAAACTTTCAACTGAATCATCCCGCCTGTTCGGGAGAAAATGTGCCACTTTCGTTAGCCGGTCAACAATCACCCAAATGGAATCATTTCCTCGCTGCGATCTCGGTAACCCGTGCACGAAATCCATGGAAATATCATCAAATTTCCACTCTGGGATCGGCAGTGAATTCAAATAACCGCCTGGCTTTTGGCATTCCGCCTTCACCATCGCACATGTTTGGCATTTGGATACATAAAGGGCAACATCTTTCTTGAGCCCTGGCCACCAGAATAGCTTCTTCATATCGTTGAACATCTTCGTGCTCCCGGGGTGAATGGAATACTTTGTATAATGCGCTTCATACATCAGTTCTTCCCTCAATTTCCCCACATTCGGGAAACACAAACGGCCCTCTTTTCGCAAAAGGCCGTCATTCCAGTTGAATTTGCCCTCTGGCCCTTCATTCATATAGCGTAAGAGATCTTCATCCAACTCTGTTGCCCGTCGAACTCGGTCCGCAAGGTCACATTGCACCTCGGTCCAGTTCAAACATGCAGTGGAAGTGGAATTCTTGTCAACACAATAAATCTCCAACGCCTCCAGCTCCTGGATAAGACGTTCATCATGCCTTTGTAACCAATTTGCTCTAGCCGGAACCCGCCGACTCAAGGCATCTGCGACAACATTCCCCTTCCCGGGCGTATAGTGAATCTCGAAAGTGTAGTCCCCAAGGAACTCCAACCACCTTCGTTGTCGCATATTCAAGTCTTTCTGCTCCAATAGGTACTTTAGGCAATTGTGATCTGTATAGATCTCCACCTTCACTCCATAAAGGTAGTGTCGCCACAACTTGAGTGCAAAAATCACCGCCGCTAGCTCCAAATCATGGACGGGATAATTTCGCTCGGGCACCTTCAGCTGGCGTGAGCCATAAGCAATAACCTTTCCATTCTGCAGAAGAACGCAGCCTAAGCCGCTCCCTGAGGCATCACTATAAATCACAAATCCATCGGTTCCACGTGGCGAAGACAACACCGACGCTGTGGTCAACCGAATCTTCAGCTCTTCAAAAGCTCGTGCGCACTCTGGCGTCCAAACGAACTTCTGATCTTTTCGCGTCAATGTGGTTAGCGGCAAAGCAATCCGCGAGAACGTTTTCCACAAATCTTCGATAGTAGCCCGCAATTCCAAGGAAACTCCTGACCTCGGCCACGGAAGACAACAGTGGCCACTCCTGTATGGCCCTTATCTTCGCTGGATCCACTGCAATGCCCACTCCACTCACCACATGGCCTAGGAACGCCACTGACGTTAGCCAAAACTCGCACTTCGAGAACTTGGCATAGAGCTGATTTTGCCTTAACGTGTTCAACACCAACCGCAAGTGAATCTCATGCTCAGCTTTCGACTTCGAGTACACCAGGATGTCATCAATGAACATAATCACAAATAGATCCAGGTACTCGCGAAAAATACGGTGCATCAAATCCATAAACACCGAGGGCGCATTGCACAGTCCAAATGGCATGACTGTGAACTCAAAGTGCCCGTAACGCGTTCCAAATGCGATTTTGGGAATGTCACCTTCCCGAATTCTCAACTGGTAATAACCAGACTTCTGGTCCAACTTCGAATAGACGGTCGAGCCCACCAGCTGATCGAATAACTCATCAATCCGGGGTATCGGATACTTATTCTTCTCGGTCAGCTTATTCAATACACGGTAATCGATACACAACCGCAACCACACCGTCTTACTTCTTTACAAAAAGCACAGGCGCGCTCCAAGGTGACATGCTTGGGCGTATATAACCTTGCTCTAGCATTTCTTGTATTTGAACCTTCAACTCTGCCATCTCTTTTGGCGCGATGCGATATGGCGAGCGGGCCACAGGTTTCGCACCTGGCACCAACTCAATCGTGAAGTCAATCTCCCGCTGGGGTGGTAGCCCAGGGAGATCCGTGGGAAACACATCTGTAAATTCCGCCACAATCGGAACCTCACTAACATGGGCCTTAGGCTCAACAGCCTGAATCAGTGCAAAGTAACACTCCGCACCCTTCCGAACAGCCTTGACTACCTGGAGTGCAGACATCAATGTCCCGCCTACTCCTCACATACCTGCGAACTTTGTCTCCTGTTCGGTATTTTGGCCCAACGTGATTTCTTTAGACTGGCAATCAATCATAGCATGCTGCTCTGCAATCCAATCCATCCCAAAAATCACATCGAATTCCGATATTGGCAAAACAAATGCAGTTAAACGGAAATCCCGACTTCCTAACTGAATCGCCACATCGCAAGCTTGATCCGCAAGCATCCAACAGCCATTCGGCAACACGACTCTGACGCTATCTGTCTTTACACGACTGGGTATCTCAAGCCGCGTTATAAACTCACTAAACAGAAAAGAATGCGATGCACCCGTATCAAACAGTGCTCGCGCCAGCGTGTCCCGAATCATCACAAAGTCTGTGACAAACATGTCACACACACAAACCGCAAACATAGGGGTACTAAACAAAGCATACAAACAATAGCATATGCAGAACTAAACTCATACTTGTGACAACGTCACTCTGCTTGATGGCCTCTTGCAGGCCAAGATTGTAAACCCGGAGTTGCACCTGCGAGGCAGAGGAATCCACCACCGCCTTCCCTTTTTCCGCATAAGATGCTCCCGCCTTATTTTCACTCTTTGGCGGTATCCGACAATCTCGCGCAATATGCCCCATCCGGCCACAATTGAAGCAAATACGAGTGTCTGGCTTGGAGGTAGCCCCTGACATTGCTCCCGTTGCAACTGATGAAGGAGCTTGTCCACTTGTCTTGGACTTCTTGCCCCATCTCTTTTTATAAAATGGTTTCCCCGATCGGGGCGCCTTCCACTCCGGTTGCGATACAGCCAAAGCTCTCTTCCCCTGCACCCTTTTCATATCCTTCTCCAGTGCGCTCGCAGTGTCAACCAACGCTTGGAAACCTTGGTTCACCGAACTTGACACAAGGGACCTCAACTCGTCCCTCAGTCCTTCATAGAACCGATTGGTCTTCCTCTGCTCATCCGCAAATATAGAACCCGCATACCGCCCCAAGCGAGTAAATTCATGCAGGTATGCGTCAACACTGCCATCACCTTGGGTCAGCCTTTGGAATTCATTTTCCATGGCTATCCGTTGAGCCGCAGGAAGGTGCTTTGCTAGGAAGAGTCGGGAGAATTCTTCCATCGATACTTGGGTTAAAGGACGACCCGCCAAGTGATGCAACTCCATCTTATCCCACCACAATCGAGCTTCTCCTTCAAGCAAGAAGGTAACTAAGGTAACTTTCTGATGCTCCGCCATTCCAATCGCCGTCATCACTCGCTTGACGCGCGATAGCCAATCCTCAGCCTGCGTAGGAGTCCCCGCTCCCGAGAACGTAGGCGGATGGAAACTCATAAATCGTGTTAGCTGCTTCTCAGCCGCTCGAGGAGCCACATCCAATACAGGTTCAGGCCTTGTCGCCACCTGTTCTGGCCTCACAGCCGCTTGTTCCTGCCTAAGTGGCTGGCCTTTGATCATGGTAAATAAAGCCTCCGCAACTAAACGCACATGTTCCGCAGACGGTGGAGGTGTAGGCACTGTAGCTGGCGCCGTACTTTCATCAGAACGCTGGGGCTCAGACGGCCCAGCTCCACTTCGTGTCACCTAAAGGTGGACAAGACACATACATTAGCGGTCGTACCCAAGCAAACAACACAAAATAAGAACACACAGGTTCCTCAAACACACCAATTTGCATTCCTATCATGGACATTCAGGAGTTCATTCGTAGACTTTGGTTTGCACAAACACGTGCTCGCCACCCAACAAAAGAAGTCGGCCACGACTTCGAGAGGGAAAGACCAAAACAATCGATACCAAAAATGTAACAACCTCATCCGTTCATATGGTATATTCTAGAAGGTCCGGCCGGGGCCCCACAATATATATCACAAAACAGGCGGTGAAGGTACATGATGATAACAGAGTAACACATCGCACCTATCACAAAGCATTCTAGCGGAAGCCTAGACTACAACTTGAACTCCTCATGAATTCCCAAATATAAAACTCCACATTTTATACGATATAGGAATCTCTTACAACAAGTAAAAAGAGTTGGCCTTATGACCTTACATGGCTGTCAAACAGTGGCCTAAACAGATTGGCGCGCAGGCCGGCCACAATAAACGAAAACACACAACATTTCCAAATAGCCTTCGAGGGCTAGCAGCAGTAGCAGCAACAGCAGCAGGAACATCAACCTCTATGCGTCCCGCTCGGCTCTCCAGCACCTGTACAGGGACAATCCACCCAGCGGTGGCAAACAAAAGCCATGATCAGCATTCAGCTGACCAAATTATAACGACCCTACCCCTTTTCTCGGGGCAGCGGTATTCTTCCCTGCAGGTATATCATATCACAAGCATGACAATATATCTCATATAATGTGCTTTCACGCACACATTACATCACAACCGTTCGCCACCCGGCCCAACGATCTGTGCACTCAGGGCACATTCTTGGTGTTCTGGCAAAGCTCTTGCCCACCACCGTATCAGGGTCACCACTCAATGGTAAATCTCTTGAGCATTTACTCCATGGCGTGCAGCCGGAGTTTTATAGTCTTACTACACCGGGATGGCCCGTAGCCCCCCATTGTGTCATGGCGCGCAGGCCTAAGACTCTTACTATGCGCTCCAACAGACCGCACATTTTGGTCTTATGTCGGACGGACATAGCGCAGGTCGGATCCTCCACCCCTCGTTGATCAAATCACCTTTTGGTCTCATGTTCACTCGACGAGTGTCGAGTGTCGAGTGTCGAGACTGGGGCACACGGCCTGTGACACGGGCGTGTCACAGGGTGTGTCCCGCTTGGTCGACGATCTTCACTCGACATTTTTCCGCGGTGTCGACATAAAGGCAGTCGACGAGTGTCAAGACTTTGCACATGGCTTGGGACACGGGCGTGTCCCAGGCCGTGTCCCTTCTCGGGTTGTTTTCGGGGACGTGTCGATGCTGGCACACGGCCGACCACACGGCCGTGTCAGTGGGGACACGGGCGTGTCGGGTCGAACACGGGCGTGTCGGATACCCGTGTGTTGTTCCAGTCGCGTCGATTTGTGACAGCGAATGAGGCACACGGCCCTGGACACGGGCGTGTGCCAGGCCGTGTTCGGCCTAGGTGTTTTATTTTTCAGGTGGATCGTGGTCATTCTTTCCCTGATTTTAGCATCTGATGGTTCAGGATTGTTCTTGGGGAGTTAAGTCCGAGAATATGGTTGGAAACCCTCATTTCTTCTTCAAGCTTTTCTCTTACTAATTTCTAGAGAGAAGGGAGAGCAAGGAAGATGGTGAAGGAGGGTTTGGGCTGTAGGAGAGGCTTCGGTGCTCCAAATCGCGAGCCGAGTCCAGATCCGTGGAGGCTAGATCTTTGCGAAGGTTTTCATCCGGCTATTTTGCCATGGCAAGGAAGATGAGTCGAAAGGTAACGACACTTCTCCTCTCGGTTTTTAGGATGCATGTCTTTAGCATCTTTTCTTTCTAGTTTTTGGGCACCAAACTCTCAAATGAGAGGGGTTTTGGGTTGACAATGTTCAAGAGGAACCTCCGGGTTGATTGAGTCCGTCCCCGGCATATTTTGCATTAGAGATCCGCTCCGTTAGTGGATTAGGCATGGTGGGTGAAGCCGTAGTCGCGACCGTTAGTCCGACTCGGTGATGTTGCATACGAACGTTAAGGATTCGTAGAGATTCCGTCGCGGCAAGATGTCGTTTGTGTTGTGGTGATGTTTTCCCCTTTTTTCTCAAATGAGTACGTGTAGTCAGAACCGGACAAGGTTAGCTCCTCAATGGCGGTAGATGGTTTCCTTGGTGGACAAGGTTAGCTCCGCATTGTTGGTAGATGGTTTCCTTGGTGCGCGGGAACGCTGCAGTACAAATAAGGGACTAGGGTGGAATTGTCTTGGTTTGTGATGTGCCAAGGCGTGGCTATGTCTCCGTGGTCGGCTGGCTATCCCGTGTCGTTCACGTCATGTGTGGAGAGTGTCCCGGCGAGACTAGTCCCCTTCTATGAGACTGACGAGAATGCCAAGCATGGGGACAAGCCCGGGCAATGAGGCCATGAGCGGGTGGGGTCCGACAAGGCTTCTTAGAATCGGTCAGTTTGTGTTTGTTGGAATCCTGACATGAGAAGTCAGAGCTTGTAGGCAAGCCCGGGTCTAAGACCTTGAGCGGGTGGGGCCTTTGCAAGAGTTCCATGTGGTGGCTTGTGTGCCGATGGGGGGAATGGTTTTACCGCTTTATTTGCGGCTTTATACCAATGGGGAATCGATGAGTACCCATATGATGTGATGATGTGATGATGTGCTAGATGCATACGAGATAGGGTGCCTTGGGTGAAACCCGGGTTGTTGCATACATGATTGCATAAGTAGGCCCTTTTTATTATATGCTCAACTAGTAGAGAACATGTATGATGTGTGTGACATCCAAGCCTGTTTCTGTAGCTGCTTTTCTTGCTTATGATTATTGCATACGAAGTGCTAACTTGCAGGTTGGAGGGGTACCCCGGGGTCCGTTAGGGGCGGCCGGGAGGAGATGTGTTGTTACACAGTTTGAGGTCAGCCTTTGCTGACCCACGTTACTAATAAATTTTACAGGGCAAGGATCGCATGCAGGAGCTAGCTCGCCGGCCAGAAAGGCCTAAGCTTCATGAAGTGCTTCTCTCGTTTGTAGCTCTACTTATATGTTGTTGTATGTTTGAGACTCATGATGTCCGGCTTGCATGCCGAGGTAGACTAGGAGTGCTATGCACTTTCATGACTGTTGTACTTATTTGAGTTTGGACACTTGTTGTAAGGCCAAAAGGCCATTGTCATTACTCTTCTTGTAGTGGATAACTTCTTGTCTTGCTTGTGTTTCCGCTGTGTTGTGTAAAGTATTTTGAGTGTGGGTAGCTATATCAACTTATAATACTAAAGCTGTGGCGTCCGTATGTTGTGGGGCCCCAGCCGGACCCATATTATACAGTCATTACAGGGGAGGTGTTACAATTTGGTATCAGAAGGAGGTTAGATTCAAGGTCAATGCGTAGAGAAGTTATCCACATAAGAGTAACGGAGGACCCTGAGTGTCCTTATGTTTAAGTCTTGAGATTAGAGACTGATTCCTTGTTTCTTGTTTTCTTGAATAGTGCAAGCAACGAGGCGGGTACGTCGAGAGCAAGAGAGGAACTCTCGACGAGCAGTGCCACTGCTCCAGGTCTTTTGGGCACGGGTGTAAACCCGGCCGACTTCTGTCGCATGCTTGCAGAAGCGATGGTGGTAGCCCATGCTGCAGCGGCAGCTCAGGTAGCAACCCCTACTACACCGGATACGGCGACGGCCGTGCCAGGAGGAGAAGCCAGGCGAGTGGAGCCTTTGGCGGAAAGGGTGGTTGTCGGATATGGAGACCGACATATGAAGTATTTCCTGAGCTTCCATCCACCGTCATTCAAGGGAGTTGGTACACCAACGGATGCGGAGGACTGGTGGGTTCGAATTCAAGAGATTTTGAGGGCGGCAGAGACGCCAGAAGAGAAGAAAGCTGAGTATGCGGCGTTCATGTTGGAAGGAGACGCCAAGTTGTGGTGGGTGAGCCATAGCGGCCGCCAGTTCCCGGGACGCACCCCGTCGGTGGAGGAGTTTGGGGATGCTTTTCTTAAGAGGTACATTCCTGTATCTACACGGTTGGCCCTTCAGAGACAGTTTCTGCATTTAATGCAGCGAGACAAGACGGTGGATGAGTATGTGCAGGAGTTCACCCATTTGGGTCGTTACGCGGGAACGACGATGGCAGATGATGTAGAGAGGGATAACCTCTTCTACCAGGGGCTGAGGGAGAATCTAAGGCAACCCCTCATCTCCATGAAGAGAGCGGGATTCAACGAATTAGTGGAGGCTGCCAGGATATTAGAAAGTGATCTGGAGTTAACCCAGCGTCGTAAGGGTTTTACTCCCAAGCAAGGGGAAGGGAAGCCTTCCCAATCCCATGGAATGTCTGAAGGGAGTAGGTGGAGGAAGAAGCCTCACACTTCCAGATCCGGTGAGAAGAGTAATTGGACGCCTGGAGGTTCTCTCTCTAGGGGACCGTCGACGTGTTACAATTGCGGTAAGGTGGGGCACATAGCTCGTGTTTGACACCAAGGAGGAGCGGGGCAAAAGACAAGGCAGGAGCAGATTGTACGCTCCGGCCCCAGTGCTGCAGAGAAAGGGAAGATGGCGGAGTCGAGCGCTTCTTGGTTCCAACCGGTGCAACCAAGGGCTTACAACCTTGGACAGCAAGAAGCGATCCGCCAAACCGATGTGGTGACAGGTATGAAGAAAATTTAAGTTGAAATTTTGTGCTTCATACTTTTAGACCCTTTTTGTGTGATGTCTATGTTGTAGGCTTCGTTTTAGTTTCCGGATATCCCGCTAGGGTATTGTTTGATACGGGAGCATCACACTCCTTTCTCGCAGAGAGCTTCATCCGGAGAATAGGAGCTGAGACTTTCTCGGCGGACGCGGAGTTGAAAGTACGCATGCCCAATGGGTCATCCATGACCACCGGGGCCAAAGGACGCATCTGTTGGGAGTTGGATGTAGTTGACTTCGTTTTGGTAGCAGCGATTTTACCATTGGTTGAGTTCGATGTCATTTTGGGCATGGACTGGCTTGCAGAGCAGCACGCCAGTATTGACTGCCTATCTAAGGTAGTGACCCTAAGGAGCAAAGGGCAGGCGGAGGTCAAATTTGAGGGCCTTTGTGGAGTGGCCTGTTCCCTGATTTCGGCCATGCAGTTGATGCGGGTGGTTAACCAGGGTGGTGTAGCGCTTGTAGCGTTATTGGAGGTTCGTCTCTCCCAGCTGTCTATTGAGGAAGTGCCCGTAGTGGCAGAGTTCAAGGATGTGTTTCCGGATGAACTTCCTGTAACACCTCCTTGGAGGGAGATCGATTTCTCGATCGAGTTAGTGCCGGAGGCTAGGCCGGTGTCACGTCCTCCGTTTAGGATGGCACCAAAGGAGTTGGCTGAACTTAAGGTACAGTTACAGGAATTGTTGGAGCAAGGGTATATCAGACCCAGTTCTTCACCGTGGAGTGCGCCGGTGTTGTTTGTAAAGAAGAAAGACGGTAGCATGCGGCTATGCATAGACTACCGAGAGCTGAATAAATTGACCGTCAAGAATAAGTATCTGATTCCTCGGATAGATGACTTGTTCGACCAATTGGTAGGGTCAGTGGTGTATTCAAAATTGGACTTGAAGTCAGGCTATTATCAGTTGCGAATTCGGGATGAGGATATACCCAAGACTGCCTTTGGTACAAGGTATGGACACTTTGAGTTTACAGTGATGCCGTTCGGGCTGACGAACGCACCATCTGTGTTCATGGATCTTATGAATCGAGTATTTCGGGAATACTTGGATTCTTTTGTGGTTGTCTTCATTGATGACATCTTGGTGTATTCCAAATCGGAAGTGGAGCATGAGACCCACTTGAGAGTGGTATTGCAAGTGTTGAGGGAGAATCAATTGTATGCAAAGTTCTCTAAGTGCGAATTCTGGTTAGAGAAGGTGGAATTTTTGGGCCACGTGATTAGTGGGGATGGGGTGGCAGTAGATCCAACAAAAGTGGAAGCCATCAGAGATTGGCCAATCTTGAGGACCGTGGCGGAAGTCCGAAGTTTTCTTGGACTAGCCGGGTATTACAGGAGGTTCGTGGAGAATTTTTCGCGGATAGCTCTACCCCTCACCTCACTCACTCGTAAAGATCATAAGTTTTTGTGGACTCAAGAGTGCAGCCAAGCATTTGAGGCACTGAAGGAGAGACTGATGATGGCTCCAATCCTAAGTCTACCGCAAGGGACCGAGGGATTTCAGATCTTCAGTGACGCATCGGGATGCGGTTTGGGTTACGTTTTGGTGCAACATGGCAAGGTGATAGCTTTTGGGTCTAGACAGCTGAAGCCTCATGAGAGGAATTACCCCGTCCATGACTTGGAGTTGGCAGCGGTAATTTTCGCATTGAAAATATGGCGGCATTATGTATATGGTGCAAAGGTGGAGATCTTCACGGATCATAAAAGCCTGAAGTATCTCTTGGATCAAAAGGACTTGAACATACGGCAACGCAGGTGGGTTGAGTTTCTTGGAGACTACGAGGTGGCGATTCAGTATACGCCAGGTAAAGCCAATGTGGTGGCGGATGCTTTGAGTAGAAAGTACTCAGGGCAAGGGAATTGGATCGAAGCTCATGATGAGCGGTTGGTACGGGAATGGGAGTCCCTTTGTTTGGAATGTGTTGCGAGAGGCGAGTCCAGCGTGGCTCGGTTGAACTGGATTGAGGTCCAAAACGACTTGACCGATTGCATTCTGGAAGCGACTCGGTTGGAGGTGGAATTTCAACCATTTGTGTTGGAGGCTCAAAAGGGCGAGAGCAGCGCCTGGGAGATGATTGATGGGATTCTGAGGAAGGACGGAAGAGTTTGTATACCGCAGTTCGGTAAACTCTGTGAGGATTTGATGTTTGAGGCTCACTTCACAAAGTACTCCATTCACCCGGGCATTACAAAGATGTACTTGGATATGAAGAAATCCTTTTGGTGGCCGGGGCTGAAGCGAGAAGTGGCTTTGTATGTGAATCGTTGCCAAACTTGCGCCTTGGTGAAGGCCGAATGTCAGAAGCCGGGCGGGTTCCTGAAGCCCCTTCCAATCCTTGAATGGAAATTTGATGACATCTCCATGGACTTTGTACATGGTTTGCCTAGATCGCAGCCGGGTAATGATGCTATTTGTGTGATCGTGGATCGCTTTACCAAGGTGGCCCACTTCATCCCAAATCGGAAAGAGGACAGCGTGGAGAAGCTGGTGGAGTTGTATGTTCGCAACAATGTGCGACTACATGGGATTCCAAAGAGTATAGTCAGCGATCGAGATGGACAGTTTACGTCCAAGGACTGGAGACTGGTTCAAAAGAGTTTGGGCACGAAGCTAAAGTTCAGTACGGCGTTCCATCCTCAAACTGACGGGCAAACTGAAAGAACGAACCGTACTATGGAGGATATGTTGAGAATGTGCGTTCTTGACTTCGACAAGAAGTGGGAGGATCACCTCTTCATGGTGGAATTCGCGTACAACAACAGTTTTCAAGCAAGTATAAAAATGGTGCCATACGAAGCTTTGTATGGGAGGCGGTGTCGAACACCAATGTCTTGGGCAGAGGCGGGAGACACCAAAATTTTGGGAAAGGAGGTGGTATTTGATGCTTGTGAGTTGGTACGGACCATTCAAGAGCGTATGAAGGTGGTGCAAGACCAGCAAGCAAAATACTTTAATGCTCGCCACCGGAAGGTGGAGTTTGCGGTAGGTGATTGGGTCTATTTGAAGATCAAACCGTTCAAAGGCATCTCACGAATTCGCCGACTCAAGAAGTTGAGTCCAAGGTTTTTGGGGCCCTTTGAAGTTGTTGAACGGGTGGGAGAAGCAGCCTATCGGTTGGCGTTGTCCGCGGAGCTGAGTGGACTGCATGACGTCTTCCATGTCTCCGTCTTGAGGAAAGCATTGGTGGAGGCTAGTGTGGTGATAGAGTCCGCATTGGTGCCAATTGAGGAAGACTTGAGGACGCGAGTCCTTCCAATTGCTATAGAGGATTCGGAGACCCGGCAGTTGCGGAATAAAGAGGTTAAACTCGTGAAAGTCCGATGGGACAACTACGGTCGAGAAGAGTTCTCTTGGGAGCGAGAACAAGCCATGCGAGAAGAGTATCCAGAACTCTTCATTTCAGGTACAATTTAAGTTTTTGTCCCTTTTGTTTTGTAATTTCGGGATGAAATTCTGTTAAGGGGGGAGAGTTGTAACACCCTAGATTTGGAGAAAGGGTCGATTTGCGTTTCTGGACATTTTTGGTTTCTGGCAAGGGGCACACGGCCCGGGACACGCCGCCCGGGACACGGGCGTGTCCCAGGCCGTGTCAGTCTGGAGTCGACGACTTGGCCGCATAGTCGACACTTTGCGCTCGACGAAGTGTCGAGTCAGGGCACACGGCCTACGATACGGGCGTGTCGCAGGGCGTGTCAAGCCCGTGTCGACACTCGGCCCGGGGTGTCGATATTTTCGCTCGACCATGTGTCGAGACAAGGCACACGGCCTAGGACACGGCGTGTCCAAGGCCGTGTGGGTCTGTCGACGAACTTCAGTCGACGATGTTCACTCGACGAGTGTCGAGTGTCGAGTGTCGAGTGTCGAGACTGGGGCACACGGCCTGTGACACGGGCGTGTCACAAGGCGTATCTCGCTTGGTCGATGATCTTCGCTCGACGTTTTTCCGCGGTGTCGACACAAAGGCATTCGACGAGTGTCGAGACTTTGCACACGGCTTGGGACACGGGCGTGTCCCAGGCCGTGTCCCTTCTCGGGTTGTTTTCGGGGTCGTGTCAATGGAGGCACACGGCCGACCACACGGCCGTGTCAGTGGGGACACGGGCGTGTCGGGTCGAACACGGGCGTGTCGGATGCCCGTGTGTTGTTCCAGGCACGTCGATTTGTGACGGCGAATGAGGCACACGACCCTGGACATGGGCGTGTGCCAGGCCGTGTTCGGCCCAGGTGTTTTATTTTTCAGGAGGATCGTGGCCATTCTTTCCCTGATTTTAAGATCTGATGGTTCAGGACTGTTCTTGGGGAGTTAAGTCCGAGAATAGGGTTGGAAACCCTCATTTCTTCTTCAAGCTTTTCTCTTACTAATTTCTAGAGAGAAGGGAGAGCAAGGAAGAAGGTGAAGGAGGGTTTAGGCTGTAGGAGAGGCTTCGGTGCTCCAAATCGCGAGCCGAGTCCAGATCCGTGGAGGCTAGATCTTTGCGAAGGTTTTCATCTGGCTATTTTGCCATGGCAAGGAAGAGGAGTCGGAAGGTAACGACACTTCTCCTCTCGGTTTTTAGGATGCATGTCTTTAGCATCTTTTCTTTCTAGTTTTTGGGCACCAAACTCTCAAATGAGAGGGGTTTTGGGTTGCCAAGGTTCAAGAGGAACCTCCGGGTTGATTGAGTCTGTCCCCGGCATATTTTTCATTAGAGATCTGCTCCATTAGTGGATTAGGCATGGTGGGTGAAGCCGTAGTCGCGACCGTTAATCCGACTCGGTGATGTTGCATACGAAGGTTAAGGATTCGTAGAGATTCCGTCGCGGCAAGATGTCGTTTATGTTGTGGTGATGTTTTCCCCTTTTTCTCAAATGAGTACGTGTAGTCGTAACCGGACAAGGTTAGCTCCTCAATGGCGGTAGATGGTTTCCTTGGTGGACAAGGTTAGCTCCGCATTGTTGGTAGATGGTTTCCTTGGTGCGCGGGAACGCTGCAGTACAAATAAGGGACTAGGGTGGAATTGTCTTGGTTTGTGATGTGCCAAGGCGTGGCTATGTCTCTGTGGTCGGCTGGCTATCCCGTGACGTTCACGTCATGTGTGGAGAGTGTCCCGGCGAGACTAGTCCCCTTCTGTGAGACTGACGAGAATGCCAAGCATGGGGAGAACCCCGGGCAATGAGGCCATGAGCGGGTGGGGTCCGACAAGGCTTCTTAGAATTGGTCAGTTTGTGTTTGTTGGAATCTTGACATGAGACGTCAGAGCTTGTAGGCAAGCCCGGGTCTAAGACCTTGAGCGGGTGGGGCCTTTGCAAGAGTTCCATGTGGCGGCCTGTATGCCGATGGGGGGGAATGGTTTTACCCCTTTGTTTGCAGCTTTATGCCAATGGGGAATCGATGAGTACCTATATGATGTGATGACGTGCTAGATGCATACGAGATAGGGTGCCTTGGGTGAAACCCGGGTTGTTGCATACATGATTGCATAAGTAGGACTTTTTATTATATGCTCAACCAGTAGAGAACATGTATGATGTGTGTGACATCCAAGCCTGTTTCTGTAGCTGCTTTTATTGCTTATGATTATTGCATACGAAGTGCTAACTTGCAGGTTGGAGGGGTACCCCGGGGTCCGTTAGGGGCGGTCGGGAGGAGATGTGTTGTTACACAGTTTGAGGTCAGCCTTTGCTGACCCACGTTACTAATAAATTTTACAGGGCAAGGATCGCATGCAGGAGCTAGCTTGCCGGCCAGAAAGGCCTAATCTTCATGAAGTGCTTCTCTCTTTTGTAGCTCTACTTATATGTTGTTGTATGTTTGAGACTCATGATGTCCGTCTTGCATGCCGAGGTAGACTAGGAGTGCTATGCACTTTCATGACTGTTCTACTTATTTGAGTTTGGACACTTGTTGTAAGGCCATAAGGCCATTGTCATTACTCATCTTGTAGTGGATAACTTCTTGTCTTGCTTGTGTTTCCGCTGTGTTATGCAAAGTGTTTTGAGTGTGGGTAGCTATATCAACTTATAATACTAAAGCTGTGGCGTCCGTATGTTGTGGGGCCCCGGTCGGACCCATATTATATGGTCATTACAGGGGAGGTGTTACACTGGGCATGCTGCAGGAAAGGAGGAAGCTTGCTCTAGGAGTGAGGAAGCAGAATGGGGCGGAGCTTTCATGACGGGCACTTGTGTCCGTGCCTTGTCTGCTGAGGACTTCAACAGCGAGTGGATCGTGGACTCCGGGTGTGGTCATCACCTCACCGGAGACAAGTCGAAGTTCTCCTCCATGTAAGCATACTCAGGTAATGAAGCTATTATCACTGCTGATAATACTGTTTATGCAGTAGAGAAAGAGGGGGTTGTGTCTTTAGGTAGTGATCAGGGGCCACTCACATGAAGGAGTGTGTATCACGTACCAGGCATGAAGAAGAACCTCTTCTCGGTGACCAATGCAGTGGACGCTGGGTATCACGTTCTGTTTGGGCCAACAGACGTGAGGTTCCTTCGCAACGTATCAGCGGTTAAGGCTGATGTTGCTCATGTAGGAAGGAGAGTTAAGAACTTATTTGTTCTTGATACTACTACTTATGTTGATCGTATGAGAGCCAATGATAGCGCTGCTATCTGGCATGAGAGGCTGGGGCATGTAGGCATGGACAAGCTGAAGGATATGGCTAGTAGAAGTTTGGTGAGGGGTCTGCCTAAGTTATCCTCCTTTGGTGACCGGCATGTTTGCGCGGGGTGTCAATACGGTAAGGCACATCGCCTTCCTTTTGATAAATCACAAACAAGGAGCAAGCAACCATTGGAGTGCATTCATGAAGACCTGATGGGACCAACGGTCACTGCCAGCCTTGGTGGAAGCAGATACATGCTTGTCTTGATTGATGACTACTCAAGGTATACTTGGGTTTACTTCTTGAAGGAGAATTCAGAAGCTTTCTGATTGTTTGTGGAGTTCAAGGAGTTGGTTGAAGGCCGGCTTGGCTTGCGAATCAAGAAGTTTAGAACAGACAACGGTGGTGAGTTTATCTCCTCCGAGTTTTCTAACTTCTATAGGAAGCACGGGATCCAACGAGAGCTCACTTGTGCTCACACTCCACAACAAAATGGAGTAGCGGAGCGGAAGATCCGTCATCTGACGGAGACCTGCAAATGCTGGCTTCATGCGAAAGACATTCCAAGGTCCTTTTGGGCGGAGGGGATGTCTTGTGCTTTTTATGTCATCAACAGGATGTCGCTCGGCCCAATCAACATGAAGACTCCTTTTGAGTTGTTGCTGAAGGAGAAGTCGAGTGTGGGACACCTTCGGGTGTTCGGTTCAACTTTCTATGTGCATGTCCCGGATGCTTCACGGACTAAGCTGGATGCAAAGGCAAGGAAGCTTGTCTTTGTTGGCTACGATGAGCGGAAGAAGGGATGGAAATGCATGGATCCTGCGACAAAGAAGTTTATTGTGTCAAGAGACGTTGTCTTTGACGAGCTGACGTCGTATGGAGGTGGCTCAGTTGAGCTAACCGGAAGTAGCAAGGTTGATGAAGAACCGATGATGGCTGCTGAAGGCTTGGAAGAGGAGCTTGCTGTTTCACCAGCAGCTCATGTTGCTTCTAACTCCGAGGCTGAGCCTTCTGGCTCAGGAAGTAGGGGGAGCACTGCTCAAAGCTTCCCCCAAGTAGGATTTGAGCCCGAAAAAGCAACAAAAGCAGTAAGCATGGAGCCGACCCTTCGGAGATAGAAAAGGGTTATTAAGCCACCGGCTCGGTACTGTGATGGGAATGCAGTGAGCTTTGTCTCCTGCTTCTTTGCAGGTCCTCTGGATGAGCGAGAGCCTGCAAGCTTCAACGAGGCCACTGGGGTTAAGGAGTGGTAAGATGCCATGAAGGAGGATATTGCTGCCCTCAAGAAGAATGAAACCTGGGACCTTGTGTAAAAGGTTGATGGCATTACTCCGGTTACTTGCAAGTGGGTGTATAAGTTGAAGAAGAAGGCTGATGGGAGCATTGATAGATACAAAGCTCTCCTGGTTGCTCGAGGATTCTCACAACAGTATGGAGAAGACTATGAGGAGACATTTAGTCCGGTTGCAAAGATGACTTCAGTTAGAGTGGTGATTGCCTTGGCTGCTAGCAAGGGATGGAGAATGTGGCAACTCGATGTGAAGAATGCCTTTCTTTATGGAGAGATTGAGAAGGACATCTTCATGGATCAGCCACTTGGTTTTGTTTCTGAAGATCATCCGGACTATGTCTGCAAGCTCAGGAAGGCTCTCTACGGGTTGAAGCAAGCTCCTAGAGCTTAGTATGGGAAGATAGCAGAGTATTTGCAATTCTGCGGGTATCTGGCCTCCAACTCGGATTCTAGCTTGTTCGTTAAGAAGAAGGGGGAGCTACAAGTCTTGGTCCTACTGTATGTGGATGACATGATCATCACAGGGAATTCGGAGGGGGAAGTAGCAAGGCTCAGGGTTGAGCTTGTTATACGCTTCGAGATGAAAGACTTGGGAGAGCTTCATCACTTTCTCGGTCTTGAAGTGGAGAGGAAGAAGAGCGGTATACTTATTTGCCAAAGAGGATATGCAGATCGCATTGTGAAGCGGTTTGGCATGGGCGAAGGAAAGAGTTGCTCTACTCCACTGGAACATGGGCATAAACTTCAACGTGATGAGGGAAGGGTTCTTCACGATCCCTTGGTGTTCAGGGCTCTTGTTGGGAGCTTGATCTACCTGACGATTACAAGGCCAGACATTGCTTACGCTGTTGGCCGAGTAAGTCGGTTTATGGCTGAACCAAGGAAATCTCATCTAGTGGCGGCAAAGCACATCTTGAAGTATGTCAAGTCAACTTCTGACATGGGACTTCTCTATAGAAGGGACTCGGATTTTACCTTGCTTGGGTACACGGATGCTGACTATGGCGGTGATTCGGATGATCGGAGGTCAACTTCAGGTTATATGTCCACTTGCGGTTCAGCTAGTATTTCGTGGTGTAGCAAGAATTAAGACTCGGTGTCAGTCTCAACTACGGAGGCAGAGTATAAGTCTTCGGCCTTGGCTGCTCGGGAAGCCATCTGATTGAGGAGGCTTATAGAGGATGTTCATGAAAAAGTGCAAGGGCCGACTTTACTCCGGGGTGACAATGAGAGTGCTCTCAAACTGGTAAACAATCCAGTGTGTCATGCTAGGACCAAGCACATTGAGATCGATCACCACTTCATACGGGAGAAGGTGATGGAGGGATCTCTTTTGGTCGGGCATGTTCGGAGTGAAGACAATCTTGCTGACATCTTCAGAAGCCACTGTTGAACGGGCCCTTTGAGAAGTTGCGCAACTTATTGGGCTTGATCACCACTTCTCACTTCAAGGGGGAGTGTTGAAAATTGTGAAGTGGAAGTGGTTGATGGGCAGGCCGGGCGGCCTGTGCGGACAGATCCAGCGGACTAGGCGGACTGGGCGGACTGCTGATAAGAAGCCTGGTGATAGGTCTAGTGGAAGCTGGCTGTTCTTCTGAGCGGGTTGTGCGGATTAAGTCTACGGCTTGGGCGGTCTGTTATCTGCGGATAAGGCGTTGGCTAATAGGTTTAGCCAAGGAGCAGCCTGAGCGGATAAAGGCTCGCGGACTGGTGTACTTTGCTTAGTGGCCGTGTTGCAAGCTTGTGCTTACCGGCGGATTGGGTGCTATCCGCGGAAGGCTTGCGGACTGGCGTGTCCGCGGTGTTCGCAGTTGCGGACTGGCCTTAGAGTTTGGCTGAGGTCTTGCCAAGCTCTGGTAGTACAGCACTGCTGTTGCTGTAGCTGACTGTGTGTGGAGTCCGTCAGATGGCCATTGCGTTGGGCAGGCGTGCAAGTAGATTGCGGACTGCTTTGCTTTGGCGGGATTTGGCGGTCTGTGTTGCTTGGTTGTTTGGCGAACGGATGTATGTCCGCCGAACTTGCGTTAGGCCCTTTGGTGTTTCTGAACTTGGTCACACTCTGTGACAAGACCAGGGTGTCCGCAGTATCCGCCAAGCCCGCTGTTGACCGGGCGGACTGCCTTTGGTCGTGGGCTTGTGGCGGATGAAGGCGTTGCTGTGGTGATATGCGGACTGCCTCTTGGTGTACGGACAGTCACTGTAGGGGGATGCTGTCCAGTGTTTGGGGGCTTTGCGGGCCGATGCCTTGTCTGCATAGCTTGGGCGGACTGTTGCGGGTTCGCCCAAAGGTGCCTTGCTCCTGGCGGGTTTTCCTTGGAAACCGGCTAAGTTCTTGCGGACTCAGCGGACGGATGTTTTGCTAGCGCGCGGGCTAGGGCGGTGTCTCTATCTCTAGGGTGGTGACCACACTCATCACCTCGCCTATATATAGGACCCCCCTGGAACATCTACAGTAACTAAGTGAACAGTAAGTTGGGCTTGGGCAAATTGCTGCGGTCTGCATTTTCTGTCCGCGCGGGTTGAGTAGAGCTGACGGTTTGTTGTGTGCAGGTCACGCGGGTAGCTTCAAGGAGCCAGGAGTTTGGCTTTGACTTCGGTCAAGTACTTGGAAGTGTGTGGTCTCTGCGGTTTCAGCAGGTCGCTCTGCGGCTTGTCAGTTCTCTGCTTCAACATTTGCAAGTTCTAATAACCTGTCCGCCAGGCGCAGGCTGGTAGGCGGTCTGTTCTTTAGTTCATCAGCAGGAGGCGAATAACGGTGTGTCCGCGCGGCCTCGCAGCTTCTACGGACTTCGTGTCTATTCGGCGGGTTGCAGCTTCAGCTCGGGCGGGTTCAGCGGTCTGAGCGACGTCGGCGGTCTCGGCGGTTTCCAGTGCTGTCCGCCCGACTTGGTTTTTGGTGCTTTCTGTTATAGCTTGTATACTAGCGAAATCATGTCTCGCTACGTATACCTCGCCTTGTAAAGAAGTGGAATGAATAAAAGATCTGCTTGTGCTTCCATTGTTTGTTGGTGTTAACCTTGTTCTTTGGGTTTCCGCTAGATCAAAGTGTGAACTGGGTAGTACCGAGAATATTAATTTTGTTTGGGCTATCTTGCTGACCACTTTGAGAAAATTCAACAGTCCTAGAAGTAGCATATTGCAAAAATGCATGGTAAAGTTTGCCAACATTTCACCCTTGTGGCGGGACCCTTACCCGGACCCTCGCTACACGGGGATGCCTTTGGGCACCGAGATGCCCCACTCCCCCCCAATGATTCTCATATGTATCAACATTCTGAATTTTGAGAATATAGTCGAGGAACTCGTGTCTCCCCGTGAACTTAATATAGATCACAAGTCATTCCATATATAACCAACTGATTTTAGACCGAATGCAAAGAAGCCAATACACTATTTATCATATTTTAATGTCTAATTTGAAACACTAGTTCTTCATTCTTAGCTATTACCATTTACCATAGGAAGTTAAAATCTACATATATAATTACATATATATAGAAACCCCATACTATGTTTTTTTACATCTTTATAATGTGAATAAAATGGCTCATATACACATCTACACCAAATTTATATTCACCCATTGTAACTAGAAGTTCATTAATGTATTACCTTATAATGGACCAGGACATGTCCATAATGAACACCAATAGTTGTAGAAAGGATTGTGGATATTGAGCTGAAACAATAGAACAAGCGAAACATAAATGTACGTACAAAAAACATAGAAAACACAAAAAGAAGACAAATCACTCATTCTAAAAGTCGAGTATTAAGATAAACCTCAACAAGCCCTCGGGATCAAAGGGAGCAAGACACCAAGATGGAGCGTCGTCACGCAGAGGGCCATCATTCCGAGAACTAAAAGTGCATCCTACATTAACATGAGAACACATTAATACCACCCTGAAAAATCAAACTCCACTTCATAAATGAAAAATTAAGGAAACACATATAGTCCTATTCTCTTTTATTCCTGCGTATTTATACACTATTTGTTTATCTTGTCGCCCATGAATGCAGGTCGTTCTTGACCGAAACACGTATAGTCCTATTCTATTTGTGTGAGATTGTTCTTGTCTGTTGAGTTTACTCTAGCACAGTAAATATAGTATTTAAGCCAGCTACTTCCTCAAATGATTGTAATAAAATGTAGTTATCATTTTATTATCATTATTTTAAGCTAATAACACTTTGTTAGGTTGCACGAATAGATCCACACGGTCACCTCCCATTTGGTAGGGCTATGGCCACAAGGATTTGCCATGCCCGGAGCCAAACCTTCCCTAAGTGTGCTAACAATTTACTTAAATCCTACTTGTTGCCACACAACCCTTAACATTAAGATCACCCTTAATGTCAGCCACAAACATAGATGAGAAAGGATTTGGAAGATTAATGCTTTCATCTTCTTCCATAATATGAATATGAAATGAGGTTTTGGCACTTTGTGTTGAAATTTGTGAAGTGGAAGTGGGTGATGGGTAGGCCGGGCGGTCTGAGCGGCCTGTGCGGACTGAGTTCGCGGCTTGGGCGGACTGGAGGTTGCAGCCTAGGTGTTCGTTGTCTTGGTGGCTTGGTTGTTGTACAGCCGGTGCGGCCTGAGCGGCCTGGTGTGCGGCCTGAGCGGTCTGCTGTATGGCCTGGTTGGTCTATGAACAAGGATGGTGGGCTTCTTGTGAAGCGACTTGAGCGGACTGCGGTTTGCTGACTGTAGGCAGTGCTCTGTTCAGCGGCCTTGTGTGTTGCAAGCTTGTGTTAACCGGCGGATTGGGTGCCCTATCCGCGGGAGGATTGCGGACTGGCGTGTCCGCGGTGTTCGCATTAGCGGACTGGCCTTGGAGTTTGGCTGTGGCCCTTGCTGATCTCTGGTGTTACAGCAGGTGCTAGCTGTTGTGGAGGACTGCGTAGACTGGAGTCGGAGTCCGGCAGTTGGCCGTTTGTATGGGCAGTTGTGCGAGTAGTATTGGCGATCTGCTTACCTTGGTGGAATTGGCGATCTGCTTTGGGTATTGGCGGACTGGGCCTTGTCCGTCGAGCTCACGCTAGGCCTTTGGTGAGTTACTGTACTTGGTCACATTCTGTGACAAGTCCAGTTTGTCCGCAGTATCCGCCAAGTCCGTTGTTGACCGGGCGGACTGCCTTTGGTCGTGGACTTGTGGAGGATGGAGGCTTTGGTCTTGTACTGTGCGGGCTGCCTCTTTCGTGTGTGGTCTTTTACTGAAGGGGTTGCGGCTGTCCATGTGTGATGATGTTGCGGACTGTCGGGACTGTACCTTGTCCACATAGTGTGATGCAAGTACGCCTAGTTGTGATCATCTGTGTCTTGCTCCTGGCGATTTTCTTGGAAATCCGGCTAAGTCCTTGCGGACTCAGCGGACGGAGGTTTTGCTAGTGCGCGAGCTGGGGTGGTGACTCTATTCACTAGGGTGGTGACCACACACCTCACCTCGCCTATAAATAGACCCCACCCGACACGTCTACAGTAACAGAGTGGACAAAAAGTTGGGCTTGGGCAAGTATTACGGTCTGCGGTTTTCTGTCCGCGCGGGTTGAGTAGTGCTGACGGTTTGCTGTGTGCAGGTTGCGTGGCTAGCTTCAAGCAGCCAGGAGTTGGACATTGAAGTGTGCGGTATCTGCCGTCTCAGCTGGTCGCTTCTGCGGCTTGTCAGTTTTCTGCTTCAGCCTATTCAAGTTCCAATAACCTGTCCGCCGGTCTCAGGCAGGTAGGCGGTCTGTTCCTCAGTTCTTCAGCAGACAGCGAATAACGGTGTGTCTGCTTGACCTCGTGGTCTCGGCGGACTACGTGTGCTATTCGGCTTGTAGCAGTTGCAGCTCTGGCGGCTTCGACGACCTTGGCAGACTAGGCGGTCTCGGCGGTCTCCAGTGCTGTCCGCCCGGCTTGTTTTGCACTTTCTGTTCGTAGCTTATGTACTAGCGAAATCATGTCTCGCTACGTATACCTCGCCTTGTAAAGGAGTGTGAATGAATATAAGACCTGCTTGTGCTTCCATTTGTGTTTGGTGTTAAGCTTGCTCTTGGGCTTCCACATGATCAGGGTGTCAACTGGATAGTTCTAAGAATATTAATTTGGATTTAGGGTATCTTGCTGACCACCTTGAGAAAATTTAACATGGTATCAGCGCCAGGTTCAGTTGCTTGAGGGGTGTTCAACCTGTGTTGTTGGTCTGTGCTTAAGCGGTGATCAACCTATGTGGTTACTCTGTGCTTACTGGGCGCTTACCAAAGGTTGTTGCAATGGAAGTGAGCTATGCAAGAGGTCTTGGCATTGAAATCTTAACACCGACTAACTTTAAGAAGTGGAAGTCGTGCATGAAGAGTTACCTTCTGGGTGAGGAGCTATGGTAAGTCGTCGGTGGTGACGACAGACAGTAAGGGACTGCTGCGTTTGGTAATGCTGAGCAGGTGATGCTCTGGAGAAAAACAAATGCAAAGGCGGAGTTTGTTCTCAAGAGAGCTGTTTCACCGGAGTTGTTTGATCACATCATTGGATGTGAATCAGCTGCTGATATTTGGACAACCATTGATGAGTTGTTCAATAGGAAGAATGTAGCAATGCTACAATTCTTAGAGAATGAGTTAGCCAGGACAACTCAAGGAGACCTGACTATCTCTAAATAATTCTTGAAGATGAAGAGTCTGTGTGTATAGATATCAGCTCTTGATCCCGATGAGCCTATATATGAGGCCAAGTTGAAAAGGCACATAATCCGCGGCTTGCGGAAGGAGTATGTTGCCTTTGTGACATCAGTTCAAGGCTGGGCTACTCAACCATCTTTGCTGGAGCTTGAGAATCTGCTTGCTTCACAGGAAAGCTTGGCAAGGCAGATGGCTGGAGTCACTGTCTCTGAGGAGAGTAGTGAAGCACTCTTCACAGGCAAGAATAAGAAGGGATGGGAAGGAAAGAATAAGAAGACTGCTGCTGAAAATGAGCCTTCAACTTCTTATTAGTCAGAGAGGAGCGTTGCTCCCAAGAAAGATTGGAAGAAGAACATGAAGTGCTACATGTGTCATCAGCGGGGACACTTCAAGCATGACTGCAAGGTCAAACTGCAGCTTGGGCATGCTGCAGGCAAGGAGGAAGCTTGCTCTAAGAGTGAGGAAGTTGAATGGGGCGGAGCCTTCATGACGGGCACTTGTGTCCGTGCCTTATCCGCTGTCGACTTCAACGATGAGTGGATCGTGGACTCCGGCTGTGGCCATCACCTTACCGGGGACAAGTCGAAGTTCTCTTCTCTGCAAGCCTACTCAGGTAATGAAGCTATTATAACTGCTGATAATACTGTTTATGCAGTAGAGAAGGAGGCGGTTGTGTCTTTGGGTAGTGATAAGGGGCCACTCACATTAATAAGTGTGTATCACGTACCGGGCATGAAGAAAAACCTCTTCTTGGTAACCAATGTGGTAGACGCGGGTTATCACATTCTGTTTGGGCCAACAGAGGTGAAGTTCCTTCGCAACGTATCAACGGTTAAGGCTGATATTGCTCATGTTAGGAGGAGAGTGAAGAACTTATTTGTTCTTGCAACGAACTCTTATATTGATCGGATGAGAGCAAATGATAGCGCTGCTATATGACATGAAAAGCTGGGGCATGTAGGAATGAATAAGCTGAAGGCTATGGCTAACAGAAGCCTTGTAAGAGGCTTGCCTAAGCTATCTTCATTTGGCGACGGTCACGTTTGTGCGGGATGTCAGTACGGCAAGGCTCATCGCCTTTCGTTTGATAAATCACAAACGAGGAGAAAGAGACCATTGGAGTGCGTCCATGGAGACTTGATGGGACCAACCGTCACTGCAAGCCTTGGTGGGAGCAGATACATGCTGGTTTTGATTGATGACTACTCAAGATACACTTGAGTTTATTTCTTGAAGGAGAAGTCTGAAGTCTTCCGAATGTTTGTGGAGTTAAAGGAGTTGGTGGAAGGCCAGCTTTGCTTGAGGATCAAGAAGCTTAGAACAGATAATAGTGGTGAGTTTCTCTCCTATGAGTTTTCTAACTTCTGCAGGAAGCATTTAATCCACATAGAGCTTACTTATGCTCATACTCCACAACAAAATGGAGTAGCGGAGCGGAAGATTCGTCTTTTGACGGAGACTTGCAAATGCTGGCTTCATGTGAAAGACATTCCTAGGTCCTTTTGGGCGGAGGGGATGTCTTGTGTTACTTATGTCATCAATCAGATGCCGCTCAGCCTGATCAACATGAAGACTCCTTTTAAGATGTTGCTGAAGGAGAAGCCCAGTGTAGAACACTTTCGGGTGTTCGGATCAACTTGCTATGTGCATGTCCCGGATGCCTCACGAACAAAGCTGGATGCAAAGGCAAGGAAGCTTGTCTTTATTGGCTATGATGAGCGGAAGAAGGGATGGAAATGCATGGATCCTGCGACGAAGAAGTTTTTTGTGTCAAGAGATGTGGTCTTTGACAAACTGACGTCGTATGAAGGAGTCTCGATTGAGCTTTCAGAAAGCAAGGTTGATGAAGAGTAAAAGGTGGCTGCTGAAGGTCTGGAAGAGGAGCTTGCTGTTTCACCAGCAGCTCCTGTTGCTTCAAATTCTTGTGTTAAGGATTCTGCCTCAGGAAGCAGGGGGAGCATTGCTCAAAGCTTGCCTGAAGGTGGTGTTGAGCCTGAAGAAGCAACAGAGGTACTGAGCAAGGAGCAACCTCTTCGGAGATCAAAGAGGGTTATAAAGCCACCAGCTCGGCACTGTGATGGGAATGCAGTGAGTTTTTTCTCCTACTTCTTTGCAGGTCCTCTGGATGAGAGAGAGCCTGCAAGCTTCAATGAGTCCACTGGAGTCAAGGAGTGGGATGATGCAATGAAGGAAGATATTGCTGTTCTCAAAAAGAATAAAACCTGGGATCTTGTGCCCAAGGTTGATGACATTACTCCAGTGACTTGCAAGTGGGTGTATGTAACACCCCATATCCGTCGTATAGCATATAGCAGTAGGTCCGGCCGGGGCCCGACGCCGTATGCCACAGACAGACCGGGTGGTTACTCATGGAAACCATCCAACCAATCATAACGTCCTACCCAGAGCATTCTAGCGGAAGCAGATTAATAAGTTGCAATAAAGAACCCAGCACAAAAGCATGAATGCCCACTAATACCAAATAGGAATGTTATACATACACCAGTACAAGCCTTAAGGCCTTACAAAATTGTTCACTTGATATTACATGTTTTACAAACCACGGCACGCAGGCCGGTCATACATGAATAAAGCAGTAAACACTCCAATTAGGCCTTCGAGGGCCGGCTTCGCAATTTGGCCTTTAGCCCGCTATTGACCGCTTGGTCCAGCAGCACCTGCAAGCAACAAACCACCTCACGGTGGAAAAACAAGATAACGGTCAGCAATGCTGACCAAATTATAACGATCACGCCCCCAACTCGGGGCGGCGATGCTCCTTCCCTGCATTTCATTAGCATAAGCGAGCAATATATCAACTCATTGCATCACAGGCGTTGGCACGCATGGCCACACGCCCCGTGCTCTCAGGGCACATTCTCGGTGATCGCAGTATAAGCCGCTAACTCACCACCATCTCCAGGACGACAATATCTCGTGAGCAAAATGGTCTTTTAGGCAGATGTTACGACACTTTAATGTCATCAACAGCCTATGTCACGACACTTTAATGTCATCGACAACAAGACCCGACCTCTATGGCCTCGGCATAAAGTAGGAACGGTTCCCACTCAACCCGTTGCTCACTTTCCACGACACTTAAATATCATCGGCACGAGTTAAGTTTCCCCGAAGCCCGTGAATCAAACGTACAATATTACATAACCCAGTTATGTACAAGTTGGCTCCTAGGCCCACAAGTTTGCAAGACCACGCATCCGCCCAGTTTTTCGGGTGCACCTTTGGGTTAATCCCCAAGCCTCCCTGTTGCAATATACCACGTAGAAAACCCGAAAAACAACCAATCGCGCGGAGTCTTCTCCGGCATTTATGCAATGCAACATCACCGATCCAGACCAACATGTCCGGGTAGGCTTCACACATCATGCCTATGTCCTTTCTCGCTCACGGACTCTAAACAACGGGGACTTCACATATCTACCCGAAGGAACGCCTCCAACTCACCGCAAACTCGCGAGAGCGGGCTTCCTATGCAAAGAAGGAGAGCTACATATGCTCAAGAAGAGGATCGTTACCCTTGCGTTCTTCTTTGGCGCCATGGAAAAGTAAGCGGATGAAAAGCACCGCACTCTCTTCGCCTCCGTGGATCCGGAGTCGGCTCGAGATTTGGAGCTTCGAAGCTCCTCCAATGGCCGGATCTATCTTCTTCTTCCTTCCTTGGCTCTCCTCTCTCTCTAAGCTTTAGAAAGATAACCACTCATGAAAAAGTGAGGGTTTCTAAGGCCCAATCCCGAGTATATCCCATCAGGAACAACCCCCAGCCGTTGGATCACCAATTAAAGAAACGAACGGCTTTGATTCGGGACTGAAATGTCCAATCTGGACCGAACACGGCCTGGCACACGCCCGTGTCCAGGGCCGTGTGCCTCATTCGCCGTCAAAATCGACGCGCCTGGAACAACACACGGGCATTGAACACGCCCGTGTTCTACCTGACACGCCCGTGTTCCACCTGACACGGCCGTGTGGCCGGCCGTGTACCCCCATCGATTTATCCCGGAAACAACCCGAGAACTACACGGGTTCTAGGACACGCCCGTGTCCTAACCCGTGTCCACTCAAACACGCCTGGACTCCAGGCCGTGTACACGGTCTCGACACTCGACACTTCGTCGAGCGAAGTTCGTCGACCTCACGACACGGCCTTGGACACGCCCGTGACCTAGGCCGTGTTCCTTGTCTCGACACATCGTCTAGCAAAATTCGTCGACTCCTCAGGACGAGTGTCAACACGGGTCGACACGCCCTGCGACACACCCTGCGACACGCCCGTGTCGCAGGCCGTGTGCCATGTCTCGACACTTCGTCGAGCGCAGAGTGTCGACTTCGCGGGCTGAGTGTCGACACGGGTCGACACGCCCTGCGACACGCCAGTGTCGCAGGCCGTGTGCCCAGTCTCGACACAATGTCGCGAGCAAAATGTAGACTGCGCCAGCTGAGTGTCAACACAAGCCTGACACGCCCTGGTACACGGCCGTATCCCAGGCCGTGTGCCTCCTGCCAGAACCTAAAACTGGCCCAAAACGTCCCCCGTCGCTCTTTTGAGTTTCGGGGCGATAACTCTCCCCCTCTTAAAAGAATTTCGTCCACGAAATTATATAAAGGAAAGACATGTACAAAACCAAAATTTGTACCTGAGCGTAACAACTCCGGATACTCGTCAAGCATAGTCTGCTCTCGTTCCCAAGAGAGCTCCTCACGACCGCAATTGTCCCATCGGACTTTGACCATCCTGATCTCTTTGTTGCGTAGCCGCTTGACCTCCGAGTCCTCAACCCGCACGGGCTTGACTTTTGTCGTCAGCCCACTATCCACCGGCACTTGATCAACCGCGATCACTTGCGTAGGCTCTTGCACCGCCTTCCGAAGCACCGAAATATGGAACACATTATGTAATCCACCAAGCTCCACTGAAAGCTTCAACCGATCGGCTGCTTCACCCACTCGCTCCAGAACCTCAAACGGCCCAAGGTACCTCGGGCTTAGCTTTTTCAATCGCTGCACCCGCGAGACACCCTTGAACGGCTTGATCTTTAAGTACACATAGTTTCCCACAGCGAACTCCACGTTCCTATGCTTGGCATTATAGTACTTCGCTTGCCGGTCCTGAGCGATAAGCAACCTCTCCTGAATGGTTCTCACCAAAGAAGTAGCATCCTCCACTTCTAATCGCTTATACAACTTTGACTCACCCGTTTCTAGCCAAGACAACGGCGTGTGACATTTTCTACCATATAGGGCCTCGAAGTGCGCCATTTGAATACTCGCTTGGTAGTTATTGTTGTATGCGAACTCCACCAAATAAAGGTGGTCTTCCTATTGCTTTCCAAAATCCAATACACACATGCAGAGCATGTCTTCCATGGTTCTATTGACCCTCTCGGTCTGCCCATCCGTTTGCGGATGGAAGGCTGTGCTGAATTTCAACTTTGTTCCCAACATTTGCTGCACAAGCCTCCAATCATTGGACGTGAACCGCCCATCACGGTCACTCACGATGCTGCGGGGCACACCGTGAAGCCGTACAATGTTATCCACATAAAGTTTTGCCAACTTCTCCACCGGATCATCCTTCCTATGCGGAATGAAATGCGACACCTTCGTCAACCAATCCACGACCACCCAAATGGCGTCGTTCCCCTTTTGCGACCTTGGCAAACCGTGCACAAAGTCCATAGAGATGTCGTCGAATTTCCACTCCGGAATAGGCAAGGACTTAAGAAATCCTCCTGGCTTTTGGCATTCTGCCTTCACCAAGGCGCAAGTTTGGCACTTCGCCACGTAGAGCGCCACATCCTTCTTCAAACCCGGCCACCAAAACAGTTTCTTCACATCGCGGTACATCTTCGTGCTCCCCGGGTGAATCAAGTACTTGGTATGGTGTGCCTCGTACAACAATTCCACCCGCAAATTACCCACACTTGGGACGCACAGACGACCGTCTTTCCAAAGCAATCCGTCCTCCACAACGAATTGGGAATTTGACCGATCCAGAGCCTCTACCATGAACTGCTCATATGAACATCCATATCCAAAGCCTGCCGAATCCGATCAGCCAGGTCATATTGGACTTCAGTCCAATTTAGAACTGCTTCAGCACTTGATTGTCTATCCACACAAACAATCTCCAACGCCTCCAACTCCCGCACCAACCGCTCATCATGCACCGATAGCCAATTGGCTTGAGTTGGGGCTCGACGACTCAACGCATCCGCAACTGCATTCCCTTTACCAGGCACGTAGTGGATCTTGAATGTATAGTCTCCCAAGAACTCCATCCATCTACGCTGCCGCATATTCAGATCTTTCTGATCAATCAGATACTTCAGGCTCTTGTGATCGGTGTAGATATCAATCTTCGCACCGTACAAATAATGTCTCCACAGCTTCAAGGCAAAAATCACGGCCGCTAGCTCCAAGTCGTGGACCGGATAATTCCTCTCGTGCACTTTTAGCTGTCTCGAGCCACAAGCTATTACACTTCCGTGTTGCAGCAGCACGCAACCCAAACCGCTGCCCGAAGCATCGCTATAAATCTCATAGCCTTCGGTCCCACATGGCGAACTCAGCACAGGCGCCGTGGTCAACCGACACTTCAACTCCTCAAAAGCTCGCGCGCACTCCGGTGTCGAAACGAACTTCTGCTCCTTCCTCGTCAAAGTAGTGAGAGGTAACGCTATCCGCGAGAAGTTCTCTACGAAGCGCCTATAATAGCCGGCAAGCCCCAGAAAGCTCCGGACTTCCGCTACCGTAGCAAGTTCAGGCCACTCTCGTATCGCAACAATCTACGTCGGATCCACAGTAATACCCTCTCCACTCACTATATGACCGAGGAACGCCACTGAGGATAACCAAAACTCGTACTTCGAGAACTTGGCATACAATTGATTACTCCTTAGCGTCTCCAAAACCAAATGAAGATGCTTGAAGTGATCTTCCTCACTTTGCGAGTACATAAAAATGTCGTTAATGAAGACGATCACAAAATGGTCCAAGTACTCACTGAAGGTCCTGTTCATCAAATCCATGAACACTAACGGCGCATTGGTCAGCACAAACGACATGACCATAAACTTGTAATGCCCGTATCTTGTACTGAACGTTGTCTTAGGGATATCACTCTCCCTTACCCAATTTAGAGTACACCGTCGACCCGACCAACTGATCACAAAGATCATTGATCCTTGGGATTGGGTACTTGTTCTTTTCCGTCAACTTGTTGAGCTCCCGATAATCAGTACATAACTTCAAGCTTCCGTACTTTTTCTTAATAAAGAGGACCGGTGCGCTCCAAGGCGAAGAACTTGGACGCACATACCCTTGCTCCAACAACTTTTTGAAGTTGCACCTTCAGCTCCGCCATTTCCTTAGGCGCTAGCAGATATGGAGAGCGTGACACAGGCTTTGCACCTGGTACTAGCTCAATCATGAAATCTATCTCCCGTTGAGGCGGGGCTCCAGGAAGATCTCTAGGGAACACATCAGGGTATTCTGATACCATTGAAATACTGTTCAACGCGGGCTGAGGCTTTGCAACCTCCACTAGTGTAAAGAACAGTTCTACGCCGGCACGAACCGCTTTCACCACCTGAAGAGCAGACACCAACGTCTTGCTTGACCCCTTCGAGCCCGTAAAGGTCATCTCACGACTAGCTCCCAGCTTGACTTCATTGCTACCGCAATCGATACAGGCTCGCTGCTCCGAGAGCCAGTCCATGCCAAATCTACGTCGAACTCCCCTAGCAGTAGTAACGATACTTGGAAGTCAAAGTCTTGGCTCCCTGACCACGCCTAAACGCAACAGATACTACACGCGCGTATTGAGCGCCATTGGATCATAGCGCATCCAATTTGTCTTTTACCAACAAAGGAGGTACTCTGACGCGTAAAATAATTCCTAAATAAAGTAATGTGAAGCTCCCTAAATGAACGGTGCTCTCGCCAGGTAAAGTAAAGTCGTAATAAAGCTTAGCACACGCAGTTCTAAGCTAACATGCACAAGGGCGACAAGTATTCAAGGCAAAATTATCTTTAAACCATACCTGTCCTCACGACGGCGTGCTATCTCTCGGACTTGGGACGTCCGCTCCAGCAGTATCGGGCAAAGTGCCCCGGTTTTTCACAAGTGAAACATGCGCTCGGGGTTCAACCCATAGTCACCCCAGAAGCACCAGTAGAGGGGGCTGGACCCGCAGTCCTAGAATTCTTATACCACCTACGGTAACCAGACTTTGAGGTGTTCGGCACTTTGAATGCCGTTTTCTTTGCACTAACGTCCTCAACTGCTCCTGACATAGCTTTCTTGACCTTCTGAGCACCTTTCCAACAATCTCGGGCAAAGTGCCCTTTCTTTCCACAAGTAAAACATGTGTAAGTAGCTTTACTAGTCGATATCATAGCCCCTTTCTCCAGCATTCTGCCAGATGCGGCTCTTATGGGGCTTACATAGTTCGATACCATGGTCACTGACATCGGGAGAGTTTTCCTCAAATCTGCCTCCAAAGATCTAGCTGATTCCACCAAGGCTCGGAATCCCAATAACTTTGGTCCTAGCAGTAGAACTCGTAACTCGGCGCGTAGGCCATTATAAAATCTATCGACTATAGCTTGCTCATTATCCAACTCGAAGCATGGGTAGCGGCTTATCATAAGAAATGCTTGCAAATATTCCTCAACTGTGTGCGCTCCCTGCACTAAATGCATATTCAGCTGCTGCCCCGATGGTCTACCAAAGGTCATCTACTCCATCACGCCAACCGGCGTTGAAGCCACAATAGGGGCGCAGGGTTGTACATTTCCTCCAAGTTGTGCACCCGTCACAGCGAACACCGCTTCTACGATCCTTCTAACGATTTCATATGAAGGAGGAGTCTCAAACACCTCACCAGGTGCACTATGCTCCTCAGAAACCGGACATTCTGGCGGTCCAGCACCGCTTCCGGTCACCTACAGTGGTACAAAACACCGTTAAGCGACCAAATAAAATTGCAAATAGCAATTATAGGAACACGCAGGTTCCTCAAACACGTGTATTTCATTCCTAAGTGGACATTCATGGGTTCTTTTGTTGTTATAACGATGACGCACACACATGTGCTCACCACCGCTTAAAAAGAATTCGTCCACGAATTCATGTTAAGGCTGACCGAAACCAGTAGTCCGATACCAAATTGTAACACCCCCTATCCGTCGCATAGCATATAGCAGTAGGTTCGGCCGGGGCCCGAAGTCGTATGCCACACACAGACCGGGTGGTTACTCATGGAAACCATCCAACCAATCATAACGTCCTACCCAGAGCATTCTAGCGGAAGAAGATTAATAAGTTGCAATAAAGAACCCAGCACAAAAGCATGAATGTCCACTAATACCAATTAGGAATGTTATACATACACCAGTACAAGCCTTAAGGCCTTACAAAAAGGTTCACTTGATATTACGTGTTTTACAAACCACGGCACGCAGGCCGGTCATACATGAATAAAGCAGTAAACACTCCAATTAGGCCTTCGAGGGCCGGCTTCGTAATTTGGGCTTTAGCCCGCTATTGACTGCTTGGTCCAGCAGCACCTGCAAGCAACAAACCACCGCACGGTGGCAAAACAAGGCAACGGTCAGCAATGCTGACCAAATTATAACGATCCCGCCCCCAACTCGGGGCGGCGATGCTCCTTCCCTACATTTCATTAGCATAAGCAAGCAATATATCAACTCATTGCATCACAGGCGTTGGCACGCATGGCCACACGCCCCGTGCTCTCAGGGCACATTCTCGGTGATCACAGTCTAAGCCGCTAACTCACCACCATCTCCAGGACGGCAATATCTCGTGAGCAAAATGGTCTTTTAGGCAGATGTTACGACACTTTAATGTCATCAACAGCCTATGTCACGACACTTTAATGTCATCGACAACAAGACCCGACCTCTATGCCCTCGGCATAAAGCAGGAACGGTTCCCACTCAACCCGTTGCTCACTTGCCACGACACTTAAATATCATCGGCACGAGTTAAGTTTCCCGAAGCCCGTGAATTGAACGTACAATATTACATAACCCAGTTATGTACAAGTTGGCTCCTAGGCCCACAAGTTGGCAAGACCACGCATCCGCCCTATTTTCCGGGTGCACCTTTGGGTTAATCCCCAAGGTTCCCTGTTGCAATCTACCACGTAGAAAACCCGAAAAACAACCAATCGTGCGGAGTCTTCTCCGGCATTTATGCAATTCAACATCACCGATCCAGACCAACATGTCCGGGTAGGCTTCACACATCATGCCTATGTCTGTTCTCTCTTACGGACTCTAAACAACGGGGACTTCACATATCTACCCGAAGGAACGCCTCCAACTCACTGCAAACTCGCGAGAGCGGGCTTCCTATGCAAAGAAGGAGAGCTACATATGCTTAAGAAGAGGATCATTACCCTTGCGTTCTTCTTTGGCGCCATGGAAAAGTAAGCGGATGGAAAGCACCGCACTCTCTTCGCCTCTGTGGATCCGGAGTCGACTCGAGATTTGGAGCTTCGAAGCTCCTCCAATGGCCGGATCTAGCTTCTTCTTCCTTCCTTGGCTCTCCTCTCTCTCTAAGCTTTAGAAAGATAACCACTCATGAAAAAGTGAGGGTTTCTAAGGCCCAATCCCGGGTATATACCATCAGGAACAACCCCCAGCCATTGGATCACCAATTAAAGAAACGAACGGCTTTGATTCGGGACTGAAATGTCCAATCTGGACCGAACATGGCCGGGCACACGCCCGTGTCCAGGGCCGTGTGCCTCATTCGCCGTCAAAATCGACGCGCTTGGAACAACACACGGGCATCGAACACGCCCGTGTTCGACCTGACACGCCCGTGTTCCACCTGACACGGTCGTGTACCCTCATCGATTTATCCCAGAAACAACCCGAGAACTACACGGGTTCTAGGACACGCCCGTGTCCTAACCCGTATCCACTCAAACACGCCTGGACTCCAGGCCGTGTACACGGTCTCGACACTCGACACTTCGTCGAGCGAAGTTCGTCGACCTCACGACACGGCCTTGGACACGCCCATGTCCTAGGCCGTGTGCCTTGTCTCGACACATCGTCGAGCAAAATTCGTCGACTCCCCAGGACGAGTGTCGACACGGGTCGACACGCCCTGCGACACGCCCGTGTCGCAGGCCGTGTGCCATGTCTCGACACTTCGTCGAGCGCAGAGTGTCGACTTCGCGGGCTGAGTGTCAACACGGGTTGACACACCCTGCGACGCGCCCATGTCGCAGGCCGTGTGCCCAGTCTCGACACAATGTCGAGAGCAAAATGTCGACTTTGCCAGCTGAGTGTCGACACAAGCCTGACACACCCTGGGACACACCCGTGTCCCAGGCCGTGTGCCTCCTGCCATAACCCAAAACTGGCTCAAAACGTCCTCCGTCGCTCTTTTGAGTTTCGGGGCGTTACAGTGTATAAGTTGAAGAAGAAGGCTGATGGGAGCATTGATAGGTTCAAAGCTCTCCTGGTTGCTCGGGGATTCTTACAGCAGTATGGAGAAGACTATGAGGAGACATTTAGTCTGGTTGCGAAGATGACTTCTGTTAGAGTGGTGATCGCCTTGGCTGATTACAAGGGATGGAGGATGTGACAGTTTGATGTGAAGAACGCTTTTCTTTACGGAGAGATTGACAAAGACATCTTCATGGATCAGCCACTTGGATTTGTTTCTGAAGTTTATCCGGACTATGTCTGCAAGCTCAGGAAGACTCTCTATGGGTTGAAGCAAGCTCCTAGAGCTTGGTATGAGAAGATAACATAGTATTTGTAATTCTGCGGTTATCTTGCTTCCAACTCCGATTCTAGCTTGTTCGTCAAGAAGAAGGGGGAGCTTCAAGTCTTGGTCCTGCTGTATGTGGATGATATGATCATCACAGGGAATTTGGAGGAGGAAGTAGCAAGGCTCAGGGCTGAGCTTGCTATACGCTTCGAGATGAAAGACTTGGGAGAGCTTCATCACTTTCTTGGTCTTTAAGTGGAGAGGAAGGAGTGCGGGATTCTCATTTGCCAAGAGGGGTATGCGGATCGCATTGTAAGTCGATTCGGCATGGGCGAAGGGAAGAGTTGCTCTACTCCACTGGAACATGGGATGAAGCTTCGACGAGATGAAGGAAGGATTCTTCCTGATCCCTTGGTGCTCAGGGCTCTTGTAGGGAGTTTGATCTACCTAACGATTACAAGGCCAGACATTTCTTATGCTGTTGGCCGAGTAAGTCGGTTTATGACTGAACCAATGAAGTCTCATCTGGTAGCGGCAAAGTACATCTTGAAGTATGTCAAGACAACTTCTGACATGGGACTCCTCTATAGTAGGGATGCGGACTTTGCTTTGCTTGGGTACACGGATGCTGATTATGGTGGTGACTCAGATGATCGGAGGTCAACTTCGGGTTATGTGTTCACTTGTGGATCAGCTTGCATTTCGTGGTGTAGCAAGAAGCAGGATTCTGTGTCCGTGTCTACTACAGAAGCTGAGTATAAGGCTTCAGCCTTGGCTGCTCGGTAAGCCATCTGGTTGCGAAGGCTTGTAGAGGATGTTCATGAAGAAGTGCAAGGGCCTACTTTACTCTGGGGTGACAATAAGAGTGCTCTCAAACTGGTAAACAGTCTAGTGTGTCACGCAAGGACCAAGCATATTGAGATCAAGCACCACTTCATAAGGGAGAAGGTGTTGGAGGGATCTCTTCTGGTCGGGCATGTTCGGAGTGAAGATAATCTTGCTGACATCTTCACGAAGCCGCTGTCGAAGGGGCCATTTCAGCGGTTACGAAGCTTGCTGTGCTTGATCACCACTTCTCACTTCAAGGGGGAGTGTTGAAATTTGTGAAGTGGAAGTGGGTGATGAGTAGGCCGGGCGGTCTGAGCGGCCTGTGCGGACTGAATCCACGGCCTGGGCGGATTGGAGGTTGCGGATTGGGTGTTGGCTGTCTTGGTGGCTTGGCTGTTGTGCAGCTGGTGCGGCCTGAGCGGCCTGGTGTGCGGCCTGAGTGGTCTGCTGTACGGCCTGGTTGGTCTATGAGCAAGGATGGTGGACTTTTTGTGAAGCGACCTGAGCGAACTGCGGTTTGCGGACTGTAGGCAGTGCTCTGTTCAGCGGTCTTGTGTGTTGCAAGCTTGTGTTAACCGGCGGATTGGGTGCCCTATCCGCGGGAGGCTTGCAGACTGGCGTGTCCGTGGTGTTCACTGTGACGGACTGGCCTTGGAGTTTGGTTGTGGCCCTTGCCGAGCTCTGGTGGTACAACAAGTGCTAGCTGCTGTAGAGGACTGCGCGGACTGGTGTCGGAGTCCGGTAGTTGGCCGTTTGTTTCGGCAGCTGTGCGAGTAGTATTGGTGATCTGCTTACCTTGGTGGAATTGGCGATCTGCTTTGGGTATTGGCGGACTGGGCCTTTTCCGCCGAGCTCGCGCTAGGCCTTTGGTGAGTTACTGGACTTGGTCATATTCTGTGACAAGTCCAGTGTGTCCGCAGTATCCGCCAAGTCCGCTGTTGACCGGGCGGACTACCTTTGGTCGTGGAGCTGTGGTGGATGAAGGCTTTGGTCTTGTAATGTGCGGTCTTCCTCTTTCGTGTGCGGACTGTTGCTGAAGGGGTTGTGGCTGTCCATGTGTGATGATGTTGCGGACTGTGCGGACTGTACCTTGTCCACATAGTGTGATGCAAGTACGCCTAGTTGTGATCAT
Organism: Platanthera guangdongensis; assembly: GCA_039583875.1. Taxonomy (NCBI): domain Eukaryota; kingdom Viridiplantae; phylum Streptophyta; class Magnoliopsida; order Asparagales; family Orchidaceae; genus Platanthera; species Platanthera guangdongensis. The sequence continues at coordinate 236,174,788 of CM077158.1, forward strand.
CTATGTCTTGCTCCTGGCGGTTTTCTTGGAAATCCGGCCAAGTCCTTGCGGACTCAGCGGACGGAGGTTTTGCTAGTGCGCGAGCTGGGGTGGTGACTCTATTCACTAGGGTGGTGACCACACTCCTCACCTCGCCTATAAATAGACCCCCCCCCCCCCGGCACGTCTACAGTAATAGAGTGAACAGTAAGTTGGGCTTGGGCAAGTATTGCGGTCTGCAGTTTTCTGTCCGCGCGGGTTGAGTAGTGCTGACGGTTTGCTGTGTGCAGGTCGCGCGGCTAGCTTCAAGGAGCCAGGAGTTGGGCATTGAAGTGTGCGGTCTCTGTGGTCTCAGCTGATCGCTTCTGCGGCTTGTCAGTTTTCTGCTTCCGCTTGTTCAAGTTCCAATAACCTGTCCGCCGGTCTCAGGCGGGTAGGCGGTCTGTTCCTCAGTTCTTCAGCAGGCAGCGAATAACGGCGTGTCCCCTTGACCTCGCGGTCTCGGCGGACTCTGTGTACTATTCGGCTTGTAGCAGTTGCAGCTCGGGCGGCTTCGGCGACCTTGGCGGACTAGGCGGTCTCGGCGGTCTCCAGTGCTGTCCGCCCGGCTTGTTTTGTACTTTCTGTTTGTAGCTTGTGTACTAGCGAAATCATGTCTCGCTACGTATACCTCGCCTTGTAAAGAAGTGTGAATGAATATAAGACATGCTTGTGCTTCCATTTGTGTTTGGTGTTAAGATTGTCCTTGGGCTTCCGCATGATCATGGTGTGAACTGAATAGTTCTGAGAATATTAATTTGGCTTTAGGCTATCTTGCTGAGCACCTTGAGAAAATTTAACACTTTGCACTCCTGAAATACGGATTTTTGAGACGTTGCACCCCAAAAGTTTAAATTTGGCATTTTGCACCCTCAAAATACAAAGTTCTGGCACTTTGCACCCTAATTCATTATCATGAGGGTTATTTTTGGTCCTTCAAAAATATTAAAGTTTTAGGTTTTATTGCCTCCTGACTTTGTTTTGAATCACGCCCTACGACTCCCAGATTTCGCTCGTTCGCCCTTCGTCGACCAGGAAGCCTTCTTTTTGGGTTTTATGGATGTAAACAATGGTATGATTGATTAAAGATTTTTTTTTACTTTTTGGGAACAAATGGAAAACTAACAAACTTGCACGTGCAAATAGAAATTTCTCATAATTTTGCTTGCCAATAATTTTTTTTACCGAATTCAAGGTACAATTAGCAGTTTGATACAATTCAGTGTGCAAATAGTGAAAAGAAGGTTGTTTGGGATGCATAGTCCCAAAATAAGTATTTTGGGTGGTGTCCGGACCTAAATACCCCTGAAATTTCATCCTTGGAGCGCAAAGTGCCTAAAATCTTTAATTGTGTGTGTGTGTGGGGGGGGGGGGGGGGGGCAAGGTGCCAATTTTAAAGATTCGGAATGCAAAATGCATAAATAGGATAATTTGGGAATGGATTGTGCCAAAAAAAGCACAAGAAAGTGAGGAAGAAACTAATAAACAGTGTAATAAAGAATTAAATTCAATTTATTACCATTGCCAACTATATCCTCTAGAGATGGCAAAAGGATTTGAACCAATTTCTCTTGGTCTAAACTTATGTGTGAGCACCTCAATGAGAGCCACCACTAGGTATGCCGGTACTATTCTCTGTAAAACAAACAAGATCAAACTCAGAAGAATCGGATCTGAAAAGGAAAGAAGAGCAAGAATGGACGCAAATTAACATGCAGGATTCCGCACCAAGGGATCATCTTCATGTCGACTCCATAGGAGAGGTCGTTCGGCGCATGGGAGAAGCCTCCTTCAATTTGAACAAATGCTCCCATTAATGGATATTTTAGTCGAGGAATTGATAGGATCCTTTTGGGATACCGAGCCGCTCCGCCATGCATACATGGTCGGCCCCAGAAGATCTCACATCATGGTCACGGCCCGTACACCCCAACCTATCTTCCAAGGGGATCCGAGTAATGTGATCCTTCGCGGCCACCGAGCCACTCCGCCATATGGATCCATGATCGGCCCCAGAAGATCACAGCAGGACCGTGGCCCAAACACGTAAACTTTTCTCTAGTGGGCATTTACCAGGCCACGACTCAGTTGGTGATATGAGTTCAAGCAAGTGCCTTATCCTGTCTAGGAGGGACGCGGGTTCAAATCCGGGCCTCAACAACCAGCCATGTGGGGCAAACTATGAATGTGCGTGCCAAGCATTACCTCCTCTCCGTTATTATCATTGACGCAACCATCGTGATGGTGACCGTCATCGCCACCGCCATCACGGTGGAGCTGATCAACACCATTGTCAATCTGGACAAAAAGGATTGCAATTTAAATCATTTGCTATCAGCAGCCACTTCCATTTGTCAGGCAACAAAAAATATGTCCAAAATAGGTGACTATTTAAGCATATATATATATATAACTCGAGGATGGATAATTAATTAATTAATAAGCAGAAGAGATGATGGATTCAGCCAATAACGCCGGGGAAGAACACCACCGTCGACCGAGTTTTTTTTAATTAAGGCAATTATTATTGGCACTATAGATTTGGCTATCTGCACTCATATTTAGATATTTTTAAGACGTTTCAAAAAGTCTAACCGCACTCATTTTTCTAGCAGCCTGTTTTGTTCCCGGGCATCGATTTTTGCCGCAAATCAAAGGCACCGTTTGGCATGGTTGTGACGGTCGTAAACGTATGGGTTACACTGTCATTCGTTAAGGATCACCTGACAAACATCATTATTTCAACATAAAAATCTCATGTTATTATTTCAGTTTTTTATTTTCCTTCAAAAAATTGATAGTAGTTTTTTACTTTTTCCTCAAAAAATTCTTGTGAAAGATCCCATTGGTCTGTTCTGGCATAAGGACCTCCATATACCTTCATATTCTGCTGAGTAAGATTTCACGATAGATCTGGATCAGTGATTCAAAAACTTCCATTTTCAATCTTGATTTACGCAGAAATTTAAAAATTATGATACCAGATAAATCGAAAAGACGCAAATTTACAGGAGTATGGGCATCACTAATAGGACTTGTTAATTTTTATATAGCGTATGAGTTATATACTATGAGTAAGCCCGCAAAAACCCTTGTATGACTTCTTCTATTTCTCAAAGTATAATTTTTGTGCCTCCAACAAACTACATTTTGATGATTTTTGAAAGTTGATTTTTTTTAGGGTTTAGACATGTCAAATTACATAAATTTTGATGATTTTTGAGAAGTTTATTTGTATTGATGTAATTTATTTGCGGATAACAATTTTGTTTGTGATAGTTCATTTTGAAAACAGTGATTTGTGGTTATCAATTAGTTGTGTGTAGTCAAAAATGCAAAATAGTTATGTATAGTTAAAAATGTGGTACTAATAACAATATTTTTCTTAATCACGATCTTTTTTTATGTATTTATGAAGCTTTAAATGCATTTATTCTGGATAAGAAATTACGGCTCTGTTTGGGACAGTTTTGACGGATGGAAAAATTATATTTCAACCGCCAGAGCTGTTTTTTTAATTGTTTGAGAGAGCTTTTCATATCCAGTTTTTCGAAAATCAAGTTTGATAGAGCAGTTTTTGAGAAGCTGTGAGAGGTCAGATTTAGCGGTTCGTAATTAGATTTTTTTTATTGTCACGGACGTGATTTTTTCGGCTTGTATGCAATTTTTTCGCTTAGACGCGATTTTTTCGATTAGACACGATTTTTTCGCACAAACGTGATTTTTTTGCACGTGCACAATTTTTTCGCCCAGTCGATTTTTTCGCTCTGGCGTGATTATTTTCGTCCGGATGTGATTTTTTCGCCTAGACGTGTTTTTTTCTCGTAGACGCAATTTTTTTGCTCAGATGCAATTTTTTCGCACGGTCGTGATTTTTTTCACTCGGAGGTGAATTTTTTCGCCCGGACGCAATTTTTTCGCTCAGACGCCATTTTTCGCCGGGTCACGATTTTATCATTCAGATGCAATTTTTTCTGCTCAGACACGATTTTTTCGCACGTGAACGATTTTTCACAAGAGAGTGATTTTTGCGTCGGGGCGCATTTTTTTGCTCGGAGCGATTTTTTCACCCGAATGTGTTTTTTTTGCTCGGGCACAATTTTTTTCGCAAGGGCATGATTTTTTTGCATGCGTGCTATATTTTCGCTCGAATGCGAATTTTTCTGCCCGGATATGTTTTTTTGACACGTGTGCGAATTTTTTCGCCCGAGTGCGGTATTTTCGCCCGGAAGTGATTTTTTTCACCCGGGCATGATTTTTTCGGTCAGACTTGATTTTTCTCGCGGATGTGATTTTTTTGCACGGTCACGATTTTTTCGCCTTGATGCTACTTTTTCTGTCCGGACACAATTTTTCGAATGCGTGCAATTTTTCTGCCAGGGAGCAATTTTTAAGCCCGAGATATTTTTTCGCCCGGACGCGATATTTTCTGTCGGGCGCGATTTTTTACTCCGACGCGATTTTTTTGCAAGGGCGCAATTTTTTCATCCGCCGAAAATATCGCGTCCGGGCAAAAAAATCGTGTCCGGGCAAGAAAAAATGGTGTCGAGCGAAAAATCGAGGCCGGGCGAAAAAAATTGACTTCCATTACTAAGAATCGCGTCCGGAAGGAAAAAATTCTGCCCTGAGGAAATAATCAGTAGAGCTTTTTTGAGAGCACTTTGAGTTTTTTTTTTACCAAACAATCTGCAGCTCTATTTGTAGAGCTTTTCTAAGAGCTCTACTTCATCAACAACATTTCCATCCGCTAGAGCTGTCCCAAACAAAGCCTACATATTTAAAGTGTTTAGGTTTTTATACCTAACTACAGTAACTGTCCCTATACTCGGTGATCATCCTCTTCAGATCGTGCGCACAACGATTTGCCGGCGGAAGGAGCGTCATTGTGCCGGGACACTGTCGAGGAGGTGGTGCTGCCGCGTGAAGCCCACCCATGCACTGTCAATTGACCGAGTGTCGTAGAGCGAGCAAGTTTGGGCAAAAGTACCGTCGTTGTTAGGGTATTGTCTAAGCAAAGAATATCGAGCACGGACGATAGTCCGTGCCAAAATGCTCATGTGATATTTTTTTAATATTTGATTGTTTTTGGAGATGAATGTTTTTATTAAAGTTTTTATAACAAGTAGGAGGGTTCAAGATTAGATAGGTTCAATCATTGTTGAACCTCTATACCCTAAATAAATTTATAAAATATAATTAAAATAATTTAAATATGCCAAATTATAATTATATTAAAAAATAGACACATCAAAATTTATTTCAATTTAATGTTTTTTTAACTTTATTAAAAAGGAAGAATGATTTAAAATTTTATAATGTTTTGAATTAAATCAAACTCGATTTAACAAGTATTAATATATTTTTTGGTAGAGTAGTGCATCTGTGCATGGAATTCATTGGTTATTTTTGCGAATCATGTGTCGAACATAAATTCAAATTTCTTTTTTTAAAAAAATCATTTTTGAGCTACGATTTGAGAATCTTCCGGTTTTCCAAAACCGATATCAACTAGACCGACGGTTCTACGGTTCTTGAGTGGTTTTCGGCTGGAACGATTTTAAGCATGACCCAACCGATTTATAAGTTGGTTCACGGTCCAACCGGTTAGATCGATCAGTTCGGTCCAATTTTTAAAACAATGATTTATATAGAGAATTCCAACCAAATTTTTGGCCGATTTGGATATCTCAGTCAAGAAGGATGGTTTGATGCACATATACAAAAATCTCTAGAAGAGTTGGGATTTGTTTGGCGGGGCGGTGGAGCTTCCGCGAAAATCGTCGCGCCTCTGGACCGATGTCGTGTTTCCCGCGGCACAGTTGATTTCTGCAAAAATCCTGCGGTTTTGTGTGGCGGGGTGGAGCCCCACCACCCAATCGCGGGATTTCCAACCCCCGTATTTCACTGCGGGATGGTGATGTGTGCGCGACCGGTGTGTATCCTCCCCGCCAAATGAACCCCAGGTCAAATTCCTTGGCCTACTTATGGTCCATTTGACACAGTGATGACGATCTTGAACGGGGTTGTTATGAACCATCATTCGTTAGCGTCCAACCTCACATATGGAATTTCATTCACTTTTAAGTTCAAATTTGTTTGTTTTTTCTTTACGGATGTCATGTCAAACACATATTTTATGATAGTGTTATTTTTGTCGAAACTCGTCGGAGAAAAATGCAGTGTAGACAATCACTTGAATATATTGTATTTGTCTCATATTATCTTTATAAAGGGTGGGAATTTGACTTATAAGTGCAAAGAATTTTCTCAATTAAGAATTAGAAATTGGAGTGAGAATAATCAGTGGCACTCGACACTGTACCTTACGCCAGTGCGTGCTACATTGCGCCCGCGCACGCAACTTTGCACGTGCGGCCGCGCGCTATTCCGCACATGCTGGAGCGCGTGCATTTGCGCGTCGTCCCATGTGCCCTAGCCTTGCTCACGCCCATGCGCTCTCGTGGGCGCATTGACGCGCTTGCGGTAGAGCGTGTTCCCGCCGTTGTTGGTTTGCTGATGAGCCTGCCCGGACTGCCCGTGGGGAATAATCGTCACATTCCAAAAATTGGTTATCCATGTTGTTGGGTATTGTATCAACAATAACCTTGATTTGAAGAAGTGTTTCTTGAATTAAGATGAATTGAGATTGTATTTGACATTGTGTATTTAGTTATGTGTTTGCAGGACTCTATTGCTAAGTACAATCTAATGTCAGATTACAGTGGATCATGAAACACAAGACTATACAATATAATCATTCATTGTGTAGACCAATGTTTTGACCCACGTGTAATGTTTATATTGGGGTGTACTTCTATTTCAAGTGCAATAGAAGAGTCGAGGTAGGATAGGTTGCTGAATTCAGAAGAACAGAATTTTTCCTAAGTACAATTCATCGAGTATACTCATGGATACTCGTCGAATTCGTCGTGTATACTTACTAGCACTCGTCGAATTCGTCGTATTTACTTAGGGATTAACCTCTGAGTTCTTAGAAATCAGTTAAGTAAAAATCGTCGAGAATCTTCAGTATACTCGTCAAATTCGTCGAGTGTATCTATTGATACTCATCGAATTCGTTGAATATGTATGTCGATACACGACGAATTTGTCGAGACTCTCTAGCTATGACTTGAGTTCTCGAATTTACTTCTCTGGATTTTACCTAGGTTAAATTCGTCAGTTGTCGAAGTCGATTAGCCGAGTATACTCACGGATATACAACGATACTCGACGAATTTACTTAGCGAATTTATTTTCTATTTTTCTGTCTGACGGGTTTCTGCATCTTGCCGACGGACATGCACAGTACACATGGACGTTTCGTTCTTGGAAAGTATTTTGTAGCCGTTGGAGAAGGAATTCTATAAATACCTAGGGTTAATTCGTTCAACCCTAATCCTCATTTCAAATTTGAAATCGTGAAATGGTCGTCGTTTTCCGTCGCTCGTACAACCTTCGGAAAGAGAAGTTCGCGACCTAGCCTTGCACGATCGGCGATTCGTTCAAAGTGTTGATTCGGCAGATCTCTTCTTTAGTCTTCTCCAAGATTTTAGATCGTGTTCGATCAAGAATTCAGATCAAGCTTTCAAGTTTCGTTTCAAGTCTTTTCCTTCTACAAACCTTACAAGATTTCATTATAGGAGGAAGAAGACTGAATTTGTTCAGATCTGAAGATTTAGACCGTTGTCAATCTAACAAGTTGTATAAATTTATTTTGAACTCTTGTAGGAAGTTTCACTTCCGAGTTTTAGATCCTTGTTTTAGGATCGAGTTGTAGGAGAGGTTGTTCTCTGATTTGTATGAGCGTTGTCTCCGAGTTGTAGGAATTGAGGCTCCGAGGTGTAAGATTTGAATAATTTGATTTTTGATGTAGTGGCAGAATCTAGCCCTTTATAGTAGATAGGTGAGGCGGACAGTGGACGTACCCAACTCGGGAAACCATTATAAATTCTCTGGGTTTCTGTGTGCTTAATTTTTGTACTAATTTTTATTCCGTTATAAAACACAGAACTCACCTATTCATCCCCTCTAGGTGATTTAGGTTCACTCTAGATACTTTCAATTGGTATCAAAGGTGTGTTGTTCGATATTAGGTTAACACCTTGAACAAGATCTCCAATCTAGTTGTCAAGAGATACCGCTAGCTGCAATGGACAGAAGCAAGGATATGTCTTCGATGAAGTTGCTTGTGTGCACCAAGGAGAACTTCCCCATGTGGTTGGAGAGAGTCATATTTTACATGCAAGCTGCTGATCCTTGTATTTTTCAGATTGTTGAAGAAGGGGCTTATGTTCCTACTCAAGCTTCTGCTCTGAATCCTAACATCCAAGTTCCCAAGAAAATGATGGATTTGAACAAGGATGAAATAGCTCTAGTATCCTTGGATAAAAAAGTAAAGAATATCATAGCTAGTGCAGTGGACGACTCAATGCTGCAAAATCTATTCCACTACAAATCTGCGAAGGAGATTTGAGACTTTCTCGTGGTTCTCATGGAAGGAACTGAGGAAGTATAGAGATGATCGTAGATCTCTGCTAAATCAAGAATACGAGGCATTCAAGCAAGGATCTAACGATACTATTGCTGACAGCTTTGAGAAATTTTTTTAAGATCGTCAACGGCCTCAGAAACTATGGTCGTACATTTACTAATGGCGAGCTCAACGATACATTTTTAAGATCCCTGACAAATGACTGGGAAACTAAGGTGGTGGCCATAAGGGAATTTGTAAAGTTGCCTGAGATTGATCCATAAAATCTTTTCGGAGAGCTCCTCTCCTATGAACTACAAATGAATATTCGAAAGAAAGAGGAGCAAAGTAGTTAGACTTCAACCAAAGAGAAGTTGATAGCTCTGAAGGCCGAAGGGTCAAGAAAATATAAAGTTGTGTCACCAATAAGGATACGAGCTTATGATGCCCAAGAAGATTCTGAGCCAAGCACGTCAGGCTCTGAATTGTCTGATGGAGAATTCTCGCTAATCTCCAAGCAATTCAAAAGACTACTTAGGATGAGAAGGCAAATCAAAAATCAGTTCTCCTCTGACTTCAGAAAATCACATCGTGATGGTGATCAGTCCAAGAAAATCTACAACAAAGATGACAGGTATAAGTCTAAACCGAACAAACATTCTTCTTCTGATATAGTTTGTTATTGTTGCAATAAGACAGGACACATGATTGCGGAGTGTCCGCATAAAAAGGAATGATCCATGAAAGAAGAGAAGAGATCCTTCAAAGGTAAGAGGAAGGAAGAGAATAGCTTCGTTGCAAAGAAGTCAAAGACTCTTAGTGACAGTGACTCAAGTGAGTCAAGCTCTGATAATGAAGAAGCCTACTTCGGGCTCATGGCTCAATCAGATGAGGAAGTAGGCGACTCCCAATTCAACGGGAAGTTAAACTCTCACACTATGTTCTCTGAATCTGAAACTTCAACTAATGTTCATGAAGACTATTCTTCTGAGGAAGATGATTCTGACTTGATGGCTCAATATCAAGAACTTTTGAGAGCCTTTGACAAATGTCACAAGGTAGTCAAAAAGCAATAAAAATGATTGCTTCTCTCAAGGTAGAGGAATCACGTCTGAAGGAGGAAATTGCTGAGTTAACTCCTTTCAGAGATGAAGTTCACTCATTGAAAGAGGAATTAAAATGCTCTGCTGAACTATTAAGTCAGAAGGAAAAATACTTAGACGAGCTAGAAGAAAATCTCTTGGTGGAAAGGAAGCTTGTTGAAAGTTACTCTAAGCCAACGACCATTCTTCCTCTCATTGATGAATTCTCTACTCCTAAGAAGGGTAGCGGTCTTGGCTACGTAGCTGAGAAAGGTAAGGCTACTAAGAAAGATGCTACCAAAGGCAAAGGGAATGCATCTCAAAGTCAACCCTCTTTTAAGAAGGTAATCTTTCCCACAAATAAATAAGACTTTGAGATGTCCTATGGTCACTTTGCTAGGCCAACTTATTTGGAGCGTAAAAGGCACTACCAAGGATGGACCCGTCCCCGAGTATTTTGTGCTAGTGCATTCAAGGCACCATATGAAGAAATAACTCTCAAAGAGTACGGTCCCTATGTTTATGGACCAAATTTTAAGAAGATGCCCAAAGCCAAAACTGTTATTCCCAAGGGCAAGGAGACAGAAAAGTCTTGTGTCTGCTGCAATCATGAGGTTTCCACGTCCAAGTCAGTAGGACCTTCTGGAATTCCCATTCAGAAGGTGAAACATGAATATAAATGGATGTACAACAGGTTAGACTGTTGGTGTTGCGGACAACATTGGTCACTTTGCCGTAGATTGTTGGTTTCATCCATTGAAAATTGAAACTCCACGAGTTAATATTGCGAGACCGACCACTCGAAATATTAACGTTCCTAGTGTTGTTAAGCTAACAAGGAACGGTTGCAGTATGGAGACCGGGCAGTCTGGCGGCTTGTGTCTGGCGGTTTGGAGATCGGGCGGTCTGGCAGTTTCACACTAGCGACTTGCTAGCCGGGCGGTCTAGTGGCTTCTCTCCAGCGGCTTGGTAGCTGAGTTGTTGTTGATTGGAGACCGGGCTGTCTGGCGGTTTGACGCAGACGACTTAATGACCGGGCGGTCTAGCGGTCTCTCCTAGAGGATTCACTTCTCTTTATAGTATTTGTCGGACGTTTAGCCTACTCGTCTAACCGCACGGCTTGTGCAGTCTGATTTTATGTATTGCCGGTTGTAACATTATTTATTTGTCTCATATTGCTTATTTGTAATCTCTCACCTCTCCTCTATTATATAAAAGGGAGTCTATACATTTTTAATATTTACTTTTTTGCATAATAAAAATTCTGTTATTCCAAATTTCGGACTGTTTCTTTCTTGTTCACACATGGTATCAGAGGAATCGATCTTTTCCACATGATTCTGTGAGCTTATTCTATCCGCGCAGTTTGCCCTCTCTTCTCCTGCGATCGTAGTCTTTCCCTCGGTTTATCTCTACCGCACGCCCTCTCTATCCGCACGGCCTGTTCACGTGGTTTGACTGTCTCTGTTCTCTACTCGCGCCCGCTTGCACGACCTTCCCTTTCTCCCGCGACCTGTCTTCGTGTGGTCTTTTCTCTTCTGTTCGCGCGGCCCATCTGCGTGCGATCTGTCTTGGTGCAACCCGTCCTCGCGTGTTTTTTCTTGGCGTGACCTGTCTCCGCGACCTTGTCTCTTCTTCTGTTTGCACGGTCTCTTCTCCTTATTCCAGCGACCTGCCTTCGCCGCCTTGTTCGTGCGGTCTCTTCTTTTGTTTGCACTTTATCTTCCCCTTGTTCTGCTCTCTTCTCTTATATGGATCTCTCTGACACCTCCTCTTCAAAGCAGTCTGCCTCCGTGGTCACGTCTTCGGGTAGTGCCGACGTCATTGCTCAAGGAAAATGGCTGATCGACTCTGGCTCTACCAATCATATGACCGACAATCCTCAGTATTTTTCTATCCTAGAAACACATGATCGGTTTCCCCTATCTTTATTGCGGACGACTCTCTCTCACCGGTCAATGGGACGGGAGTGGTTCAAGTCACTCTGTCTCTTCGCTTGGCGGATACTTTCTACGTGCCAAAGTTTCCTTGCAATTTATTATCTATAACTTCTCTATGCAAGCAACTACAGTGTTCCATCACATTCACTCCTACTTCGTTTTCTTTTCAGGATCCGGGCTCCAAATGGATGATTGCTACTAGGACTGAGAGTGGCGTCCTCTACTTCCTCGACAATGTTTCTGCTCTGTCCGCCTTCTCCTCCTCTTCTACAGATCTTATGCAATGACATCTTCGTCTTGGTCATCCTCCTCCATGGCTTCTTCGTCAACTTTTGCCCCACCTCCCTCCACATAGTCCTCCTCTCAACTGTGATGCATGTCAGCTTGGCAAGCATCACCGCTCCTCTTTTCCACCAATGCAAGGCCGTGGATCTTCCCGTCCATTTGACCTCGTTCACTCTGATGTCTGGGGTTCTGCTCCTACCCTCATAATAGGTTGGGGTAGTTTATATTTTGTAACTTTTATTAATGATTTCTCACACTGTACGTGGGTGTATCTTTTAAAAGATCGCTCCGAGTTATTCTCTGTATGGACAACCTTTTATTTTATGATTAAAACTCAGTTTGATATCTCTACTAAAATCTTTCGCTTCGAAAATGCCAAAGAATATATTAGTCATGATTTTTCTTTTTTTTGTATGCAACATGAGATTCTTCATCAAACTAGTTGTGTCTATACCTCACAATAAAATGGAGTGGCGGAACGCAAAAACCATCACCTCCTTGATGTCGCTCGCACTCTGATCACACAAATGCAAGTTCCTCGCTCCTATTGGGGATATGTCGTTCTCATCTCCTGCTATCTCATTAATCGCATTCCCTTCATAGTTCTCCACGGTCAAACCCCATTCTCCATTCTCTATCCAAGCAAGGATCTGTTTCTTCTACCTCTACGTATCTTTAGGTGCACGGCTATTGAGTACGCTCCCTCTGCCACCTATGACAAACTCTCCCCACATGCCACCAAATGTGTCTTTCTGGGTTACTCTACCACACAGAAAGGTTATTGTTGTTTTGACCCTGTTCTTCGCAAGCAGTTTGTCTCTGTGGGCATAACCTTCTTCAAAAATGTGTCTTATTTCTCTCGCGTCTCCTCTTATCTTCCTGATGTTCCTGCTTCTCCTACCGTCCCCACTGTCCCATCTACACCTACTAAGATTTCTCCTCCTCCACAGTGTCCACCATCTCCTCCTCCTCTCTCTCCGCCTCCGCTATCTTCCTCTTCTCCACAGCCGTCTCTCTCTACTCCCGGGCCAACTTTCTCCGCCACAGATGCACCGAATACTGAAGAACGCGCCGACTCGGATCTTCTCATTGCTCTTCGTAAAGGGGTCCGGACATGTACCCAACACTCGCTTGCTGTTGTTGTTTCCTATGCTCGTCTTACTCCTCGCAGGACTTTTGTATTGGCGATCTTTGCCACTACCACTCCTTGTACCTACCAGGAATCCCTTGATGTTCCTCATTGGAAGGCAGCCATGGATGAGGAAATTGCAACCCTCACTGAGCAGGGTACATGGACCCTTGTTCCTCCTCCATTGGGCACCAATGTTGTTGGCTGTCGCTGGATCTTTATTATGAAGTTCAGTCCGTATGACAGTGTGGATCGTTATAAGGCTAGCCTTATCGCCAAAGTCTTCACTCAGACTTATGGTGTTGATTATTTTGACACCTTTTCTCCCATTGCTCATCTCATCACTATTCGGGTTCTCCTTTCTGTGACCGATAACATGGATTGGCCCATTTCCCAACTAGATGTCAAGAATGCCTTTCTCTATGGTGATCTTCAGGAGGATGTCTACATGGAGCAACCTCCTAGGTATGTTGCTCATGGGGAGACACAAGTATGCAGGTTGAAGAAGGACATCTATGGCCTAAAGCAAAGCCCTTGGGCTTGGTTTGACAAGTTTAGCGACATTGTGGCAGCCGTGGGTTTTACAAGAAGTTCTGCCGATCACTCATTATTCTTTCGCAAAACCTCTCTGAGTCTGGTGGTTCTTGTCATATATGTGGATGATATTCTTCTCACTAGAGATGATCAGGTTGGGGTAGCCTTGATAAAGAATATCTCCATCAATACTGGGTCACGAAGGATATGGGCTTCCCCAAAATACTTTCTGGGGATAGAAATCTCTCGAAAGCCCAACTCCTTGGTCCTCTCTCAACATAAGTATGCTCTTGATCTTCTAAAGGGAATAGGGTTGACTGGGGCTAAACCTGCCTGATGCCCATGGCCACTAGAGAAGATAAAACTTGGACAGATGACTCGCTTCCTCTATCAGATGTTACAAGGTACAGACGTCTGGTCGACAAACTCATTTATCTCACGGTAACCAGACCCAACATCTCCTACGCTGTAGGCAAGGTTAGTCAATTCATGCAAGCTCCTAGTGAGTGTCATCTACAATTTGCCCTGAGGATATTGGAATATATTAAAGCGGCGCAAGGTAAAGGACTACTATTTCAGAAGAATGATCATTTAAAGATTGAAGCGTACTCGGATTCTAGCTATGCTGATGACAAAGGAGATCACAAGTCCACATAGGGCTTTTGCATATTTGTGGGGGGAAACCTTGTGAGCTAGAAGAGCAAAAAATATTCTGTTATCTCCAGTCTAGTACAGAGCCAGAATATCGAAGTATGGCGTTGACCACATGTGAATTAAAATGGTTACGGGCTCTCATGCTTGACTTAGGAGAGGTCTACAACCATCCTCTACCTATATTCTACGACAATAAAGCTGCTATATATAACTCCAAAAATCAGGTCTTCTATGAGAGAACAAAGCACTTCAAAAGTGGACTGCCATTTCAGTAGAGAAGATATCTTGCAGAAATAGATTTGCACTTCGTTCGTTACTTCAGACAACGAATTGGCAGATATCTTCACCAAGCCTGTGTCTGATTCCTTTTTTTCACATTTGCGACAAGCTGGGCATGATTGATATATATGATCCAGCTTGAGGGGGGAGTGTTGCAATATGGATACTGGGTGGTCTGGCGGTTTGGAGACCGGGCAGTCTGGCGGTTTCACTCTGAAGACTTGGTAGTCGGGCGGTCTAGCGGCTTCTCTCCAGCGGCTTGGTAGCCGAGTTGTTGCTGATTGGAGACCGGACGGTGTGGCGGTTTGATGCAGATGACTTGATGACTGGGAGGTCTAGCGGTCTCTCCTAGCAGATTCACTTCTCTTTATAGTAGTTCTCGGGCGGTTAGCCTACTCGTCTAACCGCGCGGCTTGTGCAGTCTGATTTTATGTATAGTCGGTTGTAACATTGTTTATTTGTCCCATATTGCTTATTTGTAATCTCTCCCCTCTCCTCCATTCTATAAAAGGGAGGCGATACCTTTGTAATACTTATTTTTTTGTGTAATAAAAATTCTGTTATTCCAAATTTCAGACTATTTCTTTCTTGTACGTATAAGAACCAAGGTCCCAAATCTGTTTGGGTTCCTAAGGGTAAATGATTCATGATTGCAAGTATGTCTAAAAGCCAAAAAAACACTAATTTAGTATTTGGACAGTGGATGCTCTCGATGCATGACTGAGACTAGAAGCCTATTACAAGAATATACCCCAGTCAAAGTGTTGGGTTTTGTATCCATAATAACGTAGATTTGTGTGAAGTCACCCTTGAACTAAGATGAATTAAGTTGTATTTGATGTATTGTTTGAGTTATGTTTTTGCAGGACTTAATTGTCAAGTGTAGACCAATGTCAGTCTACAGTGGGTCACCAAACACAGGACCATACAATGTAATCTCTCATTATGTGATCCATGGTGTTGACTTATGTGTAGCCTCCCTATTGGGATATATACACTTCATTTTTCAAGCACTAGGACTGTTGGAGAAAGACATGTTGCTGATTCCATTGAAGAAAGGAAAATCTTCATTAACTCAATTTTTTTCTAAGTGTTTCACTTGAGTAAATTTTTAGTACTCGAGTAGAACCCTTAGTTATACTCGTGAAGTCTAGTTTGTATCTCGAGTAAAGGAAATGGCTCTCGAGTGATTTGAATCCAGCTCTCGAGTGGCCAAGTCCATTACTCGAGTAGACTTCTTCTCTTTCTCGAGTTGACCGATTTTCCCTCTCAGAAAATATTCTAAGTACTTTACTCGAGTAGTCAAGTTAACCACTCGAGTAGATGAACCCTTTGTCTCGAGTTACAAAAGGACTATTCTCGTGTTGAATCTACCCTACTCGAGTAGTAAAGTTTATGAACTCGAGTAGTATGCTTACCTCTCGAGTAGTCCAGTTCCAGTACTCGAGTAATCAGTTTTGAACTCCCAGAATTTTCTCCAAGTCTTTTTCTCGAGTAGTTCATCCCACCTCTCGAGTAATACTTCTAACACTCGAGTAACCTTTTTCCACTCGAGTGATGATGAATTTTGTTCTGGATTCCTGAAAAACTTCTCGAGTAGTCTGTCATTGTATTCTCGAGAACCTGAAGTAGTACTCGAGTAACTCTTATTTCACTCGAGTAATGCAGATAATTTTCCAGAAAATTCGCTAAGTCCTAAAATGACGGGATTTCAAATGACTCGACGTGATTGGTCCACGTGGATTCATTAATGCTAATTTGATGTAGGAGATCTTATATAAGGTCTTGTCAATTGTCATTTCGACTAACCCTAACATTGCACTGAAACGAAATACTCTAAGAAATTCTGAATCGGTTTCTCTCTTTCCTAAACGGAAGTCGTCGCCGCTCTTCATCGTGCAAATCGCTTAGGCTTTTGTTCAAGACGATTCAGATCAGTTGACTTACAGATTGAGATTGTGCTTCAACTCTTCATCATCTCTCGGAATCGTGTGAGTCAAGAAGTTACAGATCAGGATCTAGCCGAGTAACTTCTTCAATATTTTCTGATAAAGCCGCAAAGTTCAGGAAGAAGACTTGGCCGACATCTCCAGATCTGAGAAATATATTATTGTTTGTATTTCATATTCTCGATTTATTCTTGTAGGAGATTATTATCCGAGTGTAGGAGCTTCATTCTCTGAGTTGTAGGAAGTTTTCATCTTCCGAGTGTAGATCCGTGTTGTGGATCGAGTTGCAGGAACTTTGTTCCGAGGCATAGGATTGGTTTCAATCCGAGATAGTGGAGTAGCTGTGTCTAGTGCTTTGCTAGATCGGTGAGTGGAAAGTGGATGTACCCAAGTTGGAGAACCACTATAAATCTCTATGTCCTTTGTGATTGCTTTATTATTTTCTGTGCATAGATCGCTAATTTTTATTCCACAAAAAGTCACACAACTCACCTATTCACCACCCTCTAGGTGATTTAGGTAGACAACTGAACTTTTTTAATTGGTATCAGAGAGAGGTTGATCATTAAAAGGTTAACATCTTGATCAGATCTGACCTAAGTTGTCTTCTGAGTTATTCAAGCATGGACAAGGCCAAAGATTTTTCCAAGCTTCCCTTTTGTACAAAGAACAACTTTCCCATGTGGAAAGAGAGGATCAGATTTTTCACGGAAGCTGTGGATCCAAGGATCTTCATGATTGTTGAAGAAGGTCCTTACGTTCCTATGACCATCTCCACTATAGATCCAACAAAAGAAAGTTCCTAAGAAGTTGATGGATCTCGACAAAGATGAGATTGCACTTGTCTCTTTAGACAAGAAGGCCAAGAATATTATAGCAAGTGCAGTTGATGACTCGATGCTGCAAAACCTGATCTACTGTCAGTCCGCTATGGAAATGTGGCAGTCCCTTGTCACTTTGATGGAAGGCACAGAAGTTAGGGATGATAGAAGATCCCTTCTTAATCATAAATATGAATCCTTCCGACAAGGACCCAAGGATACCATTGCAGACACTTTTGAAAATTTCTTCAAGATAGTCAACGGCCTAAGAGTATACGGCCGAGTCTTCACCGACGGAGAACTAAATGATATGTTCTTTAGATCCCTAACTAAGGAATGAGATAACAAGGTTTGTGTCGTTCGGAATTTAGAAAGCTAGCTGAGACGGACCCGCAAAATCTCTTCGAAAAGCTTATGTCATATGAGCTACAAATTAATTCAAGAAAAGTCGAAGAAGAGAAGACATGTCTTTATCCAAGGAACAATCAGTATCTCTCAAGGAAGACACCTCAAGGAAGTCCAAGGATTGCCTCTCCTGCCCCAGCACAAGAAGGAAGTGAAGAAGAAACCTTGGAGCCAAGTACCTCTGGCTCAGAACTATCTGAAGGAGAGTTCTCCCTACTCTCAAGACAGTTCAAGAAATTCTTGAACAAAAGAAGCAAAGAAAGGCAAGGATGCCTCTTATAGAAGATCACGCCATGATGGCGATCAACACAGAAAAAGAACAAGCAGCCATGACAGGTATATACTAAAAACCGAACAAACATATTTCTACTGACATTGTTTATTATTGTTGCAATAAGCCAGGACATGTCATCTCTGATTGCCCTCATAATAAGAAGGAGGGTGAAAAAGAGAGGAAATAAATCCTCAAATAACAAGAAGAGGACAGAAAAGAGCTTAATAGCCAGAAGGGCAAGACTCTTAGCGAGTCTGACTCATCTGAGTCAAGTGAAGAAGAGGAAGCCTACTTTGGGCTAATGGCTCAGACTGATGATGAACAAGAACCCCAGTTCACTGGGAAGGTAAATTCTCATACTCCTCTTTTCGAATATGATGTTTCTGAACATGATGATGAGGACAGCTCTTCTGACGATGAGTTTGAACTCATGGCCCAATACAAGGAGTTGATCAAGGCTTACGACAAATGTCGAAAAGTCGTGAAAACTCAAGCCAAAGAGATAAAGTCTCTGAAGGCTGAAGAGAGCACCTTGAGAGAGGAAATCGCTAAGACAAACTCACTCAAAGAGAACTTCAATGCTACCATTGAAGAATATAATAAGGCTCTTGAGCACGTAGACCTTAAGGAGAAGATCATCAAAGAGTTGGAAGAACAACTTGCTGCTGAAAAGAAACTTGTTGAAAGTTTCTTGAAGACCAAGACTGTCCTTCCTTTCGTTGCTGAATTCTCAAATGAGTCCAACGGTGCTGGGCTAGGCCATGTTGAAGCTCCTAGTAAATCTTCTAGGAGGAAAAATCTCAAAAAAAGAATAAGGCGGCCAAGAAGGCATTGACCAAAGAGAATGGGAAAGCCCTCAAGATCAGACATCTTTCAAGAAGGTCATATTTCTATCAAACGAGTTTGATCTTGGCTCGTCCTACGGTCACTTTGCTAGACCTACTTATGTAGAGCTGAAGTCTCGTTACCAAGGAGGGACTCGTCCCCGAAACTTTGACAAGAGTGTCTTTAAGGCACCTTATGAAGAAATTACTCTTCAGAGCTATGACCCTTATAATCATGGTCATAACATTAATAAAGCACCAAAGGTAAGGCCTATTGTGGAAAAGCCACTGAAGGAGAAGAAATCATGTGATTGCCATCACCATGAAGCTTCTTCCACTAAGAATGTTGCCCCTGCTAGACCACCATGTCAAAAGGTCAAGCAGGAGAATATAAGGCAAATATACAATAGGTTTGACTGTTGGTGTTGCGGAAAAATTTGTCACTTTGTCATTGACTGCTCGTTTAATTCCAGGAGTTTTGCAACTCCTCAAGTTGGCAATATGAGAAAGACCACTCATAATGCTAATACCCGTAAGGGGAGTGTTGAAGGATTGGAACACAATCTTATAAGTATAAGCCAGCTCTGTGATAAAGGATACGTTGTTGAATTTCATGCAGTTAAGTGATTGATAAAATCGATTGATAATATGGAAACGATTCTATCAGACACTCGAATTAGAAATATATTTTGTTTGAATTTCATTTGTATAGACTCTTCTACACCAATGTGTTTTATGGCTAAAGATAGTGCGTCTCTTGGTGACCAATGGCACAAGAGATTAGCACATATTAATTTCAAAACTATTAATAAATTAATTTCACTAGTGCGTCTCTTGCATAGTTCGATACCATGGTCGCTGACATCGGGAGAGTTTTACTCAAATCTGCCTCCAAAGATCTAGCTGATTCCACCAAGGCTCGGAATCCCAGTAACTTTGGTCCTAGCAGTAGAACTCGTAACTCGGCGCGCAGGCCATTATAAAATCTATCGACTGTAGCTTGCTCATTATCCAACTCGAAGCATGGGTAGCGGCTTATCATAAGAAATGCTTGCAAATATTCCTCAACTGTGTGCGCTCCCTGCACTAAATGCATATTCAGCTGCTGCCCCGATGGTCTACCAAGGTCATCTGCTCCATCACGCCAACCGGCGTTGAAGCCACAATAGGGGCGCAGGGTTGTACATTTCCTCCAAGTTGTGCACCCGTCACAGCGAACACCGCTTCTACGATCCTTCTAACGGTTTCATACGAAGGAGGAGTCTCAAACACCTCACAGGGTGCACTATGCTCCTCAAAAACCGGACATTCTGGCGGTCCAGCACCGCTTCCGGTCACCTATAGTGGTACAAAACACCGTTAAGCGACCAAATAAAATTGCAAACAACAATTATAGGAACACGCAGGTTCCTCAAACACGTGTATTTCATTCCTAAGTGGACATTCATGGGTTCTTTTGTTGTTATAACGATGACGCACACACATATGCTCACCACCGCTTAAAAAGAATTCGTCCACGAATTCATGTTAAGGCTGACCGAAACCAGTAGTCTGATACCAAATTGTAACACCCCTATCCGTCGCATAGCATATAGCAGTAGGTCCGGCCGGGGCCCGACACCGTATGCCATAGACAGACTGGGTGGTTACTCATGGTAACCATCCAATCAATCATAACGTCCTACCCAGAGCATTCTAGCGGAAGCAGATTAATAAGTTGAAATAAAGAACCCAGAACAAAAGCATGAATGTCCACTAATACCAATTAGGAATGTTATACATACACCAGTACAAGCCTTAAGGCCTTACAAAATGGTTCACTTGATATTACATGTTTTACAAACCACGGCACGCCGGCCGGTCATACATGAATAAAGCAGTAAACACTCCAATTAGGCCTTCGAGGGTCGGCTTCGCAATTTGGGCTTTAGCCCGCTATTGACCGCTTGGTCCAGCAGCACCTGCAAGCAACAAACCACTGCACGGTGGCAAAATAAGACAACTGTCAGCAATGCTGACCAAATTATAATGATCCCGCCCCCAACTCGGCGCGGCGATGCTCCTTCCCTACATTTCATTAGCATAAGCGAGCAATATCAACTCATTGCATCATAGGCGTTGGCACGCATGGCCACACGCTCCGTGCTCTCAGGGCACATTCTCGGTGATCGCAGTCCAAGACGCTAACTCACCACCATCTCCAGGACCGCAATATCTCGTGAGCAAAATGGTCTTTTAGGCAGATGTTACGACACTTTAATGTCATCGACAACAAGACCCGACCTCTATGCCCTCGGCATAAAGCAAGAACGGTTCCCACTCAACCGTTGCTCACTTGCCACGACACTTAAATATCATCGGCACGAGTTAAGTTTCCCGAAGCCCGTGAATCGAACGTACAATATTACATAACCCAGTTATGTACAAGTTGGCTCCTAGGCCCACAAGTTGACAAGACCACGCATCCGCCCAGTTTTCTGGGTGCACCTTTGGGTTAATCCCCAAGGCTCCCTGTTGCAATCTACCACGTAGAAAACCCAAAAAACAACCAATCGCGCGGAGTCTTCTCGGCATTTATGCAATGCAACATCACCGATCCAGACCAACATGTCCGGGTAGGCTTCACACATCATGCCTATGTCCGTTCTTGCTTACGGACTCTAAACAACGGGGACTTCACATATCTACCCGAAGGAACGCCTCCAACTCACCGCAAACTCGCGAGAGCGGGCTTCCTATGCAAAGAAGGAGAGCTACATATGCTCAAGAAGAGGATCGTTACCCTTGCGTTCTTCCTTGGCGCCATGGAAAAGTAAGCAGATGGAAAGCACCACACTCTCTTCGCCTCCGTGGATCCGGAGTCGGCTCGAGATTTGGAGCTTTGAAGCTCCTCCAATGGCCGGATCTAGCTTCTTCTTCCTTCCTTGGCTCTCCTCTCTCTCTAAGCTTTAGAAAGATAACCACTCATGAAAAAGTGAGGGTTTCTAAGGCCCAATCCGGGTATATCCCATCAGGAACAACCCCCAGCCGTTGGATCACCAATTAAAGAAACGAACGGCTTTGATTCGGGACTGAAATGTCCAATCTGGACCGAACACGGCCTGGCACATGCCCGTGTCCATGGCCGTGTGCCTCATTCGCCATCAAAATCGACGCGCCTGGAACAACACAGGGCATTGAACACGCCCGTGTTCGACCTGACATGCCCGTGTTCCAACTGACACGGCCGTGTGGCCGGCCGTGTACCCCCATCGATTTAACCCGGAAACAAACCCGAGAACTACACAGGTTCTAGGACACGCCCGTGTCCTAACCCGTGTCCACTCAAACACGTCTGGACTCCAGGCCGTGTACACGGTCTCGACACTCGACACTTCGTCGAGCGAAGTTCGTCGACCTCACGACACAGCCTTGGACACGCCCGTGTCCTAGGCCGTGTGCCTTGTCTCGACACATCGTCGAGCAAAATTCGTCGACTTCCCAGGACGAGTGTCGACACGGGTCGACACGCCCTGCGACACGCCCGTGTCGCAGGCCGTGTGCCATGTCTCGATACTTCGTCGAGCGCAAAGTGTCGACTTTGCGGACTAAGTGTCGACACGGGTCGACACACCCTACGACACGCCCATGTCGCAGGTCGTGTGCCCAGTCTCGACACAATGTCGAGAGCAAAATGTCGACTTCTCCAGCTGAGTGTCGACATAAGCTTGACACGCCCTGGGACACGCCCGTGTCCCAGGCCGTGTGCCTCCTGCCAGAACTCAAAACTGGCCCAAAAAGTCCCCCGTCGCTCTTTTGAGTTTCGGGGCGTTACAGTGTATAAGTTGAAGAAGAAGGCTGATGGGATCATTGATAGGTTCAAAGCTCGCCTGGTTGCTCGAGGATTCTCACAGCAGTATGGAGAAGACTATGAGGAGACATTTAGTCCGGTTGCGAAGATGACTTCTGTTAGAGTGGTGATCGCCTTGGCTGCTTACAAGGGACGGAGGATGTGACAGTTGATGTGAAGAATGCTTTTCTTTACGGAGAGATTGACAAAGACATCTTCATGGATCAGTCACTTGGATTTATTTCTGAAGTTTATCCGGACTATGTCTGCAAGATCAGGAAGACTCTCTACGGGTTGAAGCAAGCTCCTAGAGCTTGGTATGGGAAGATAACAGAGTATTTGCAATTCTGCGGTTATCTTGCTTCCAACTCCGATTCTAGCTTGTTCGTCAAGAAGAAGGGGGAGCTTCAAGTCTTGGTCCTGCTGTATGTGGATGATATGATCATCACAGGGAATTCGGAGGAGGAAGTAGCAAGGCTCAGGGCTGAGCTTGCTATACGCTTCGAGATGAAAGACTTGGGAGAGCTTCATCACTTTCTTGGTCTTTAAGTGGAGAGGAAGGAGTGCGGGATTCTCATTTGCCAAAAGGGGTATGCGGATCGCATTGTAAGTCGATTCGGCATGGGCGAAGGGAAGAGTTGCTCTACTCTACTGGAACATGGGCTGAAGCTTCGACGAGATGAAGGATTCTTCCTGATCCCTTGCTGTTCAGGGCTCTTGTAGGGAGTTTGATCTACCTAACGATTACAAGGCCAGACATTTCTTATGCTGTTGGCCGAGTAAGTCGGTTTATGACTGAACCAATGAAGTCTCATTTGGTAGCGGCAAAGTACATCTTGAAGTATGTCAAGACAACTTCTGACATGGGACTCCTCTATAGTAGGGATGCGGACTTTGCTTTGCTTGGGTACACAGATATTGATTATGGTGGTGACTCAGATGATCGGAGGTCAACTTCGGGTTATGTGTTCATTGTGGATCAGCTTGCATTTCGTGGTGTAGCAAGAAGCAGGATTCTGTGTCCGTGTCTACTACAAGCTGAGTATTAGGCTTCAGCCTTGGCTGCTCGGTAAGCCATCTGGTTGTGAAGG